>OZ036011.1:10791193-10828693 GCA_964035015.1 Corallium rubrum
AAAGTTAGTGAAGGATATTCTTGTAATGTTGTTTTATTTTGTTTAGCATCGCTACTTCCATTGCTTTGCGAGAGAGCACAGCTACCAAAAGACACACCTCTATTGCTCTTTGAGGTAACGTGCAATACAACATTTTGAAAGTAACTAAACTATGGGTGCGTTCGTTTGGGATATTCCAGATTAAGAATAATTTGCGAGATATTCCAGAATAACCTAATGTCTCGTTTTTCAAAACGATACGTTATTCTGGTTAATCAAGAGAGCTTAACGGATAGTATCCTGAAGTAGGGTATTAGCAGTAAAAAGTAAGTTTATCTCATTTGAAAGAACTTGTCAAATGGTATAAGAAGACCTTTTACAATTTTTCCATATCTATTTTGGTTTCGGAAATATTTTGACTAAAGACAGCGTGCTGTCCGCCATCTTGGAATTATTTTCGATATGCAAAATTATGCATGTGACGACATAACCAGGGTAAAGTAAAATTTTTATCTTGCCAACCTTATGACATGAGCTAGAAACTCGATTTTTTGTTGCGCTGTTTCCATTTTAAATTGAGTCCCACAACATTTAAAAAGTCTTCCGTGGAAATCTGGTCGCCCACGGAGTAGTCTCATCAGGTTTACCCTGGTTGTGACGTCACCCATTTCCTAGTTAATTAGACCCAATATTACAACAAGATGGCGGACAGCACGCTATCTTTGGTCGAAATATTTCCAAAACCAAAACAAATACGGAAAAATTGTAAAAGGTCTTCTTATACCATTTGACGAGTTCTTTCAAATGAGACAAACTAATTTTTTATTGCCAATGTCCTTTAAAGTCCCTGTTACCCCGCTCCCCCCCCCCCCCCCTCCCCCTCCCCTATGCTGATTTCAACACTGCCTACGCAGCACACTACTTTTACATCCTATATTACTTATCTTGAGTTTGTCATGTATTAATATATACTTTTTGACAGGAGGTACGACCTGGTTTAACGGAACACATCAAAGATTTAACCCTAACGCTAGAGGTATACACTGCCAGAGATTTAAATATTCCTAAATTTAATTTAAAGTAATGTTTAAAACATGAGCAGCAGTGTTTTATCAGATTTAAAACTCGAAGCGATAGATTAGATGTGATAAAACACGTATTGCGAGTGTTTTAAATAGCTTCAAGAACGAACCACTTGGTAAGTTTATTGGCGTAGTAAGTTTGAAAAATAACCTTGTCTAAGCCGAGAAAATCAAAGCTAAAGTTTATGTAAATCGGGAAGTTTCTTTATCAGATATAAAACCACGGACATGGTACTGATTTCCTTTGTGTTTTCTCATGAATTATTAATGAGTTTTTAAATTAAGTGAAGATTTAACACCATGATAATGACATGAAAATCCCTGACTGTCCCAACCGGGAACCCAATTACGTCTCCGAATCAGTTCTCTGCCCAATGAGCTATTGAGACGCGGTCATGACAATCAGAGATTTTTAAATATGAAAATCTCTAACGGCCATCTTTCGACATTTTTATCTACTAGGATCTCGATGAAATAATGGATGGCGATATTTTTTGTTTTCAAAGGTAAATCAAATTAATTTTGGTTTAGTACCGTATTTTCATGGTTGCAATTTCATTTCAAATGTGTTATTTCTTTTAGAAAGGACATCGATTTGGATGAGTTCAAATTACGGACGTGCATGGATTATTTTAGGTTAGAATTTGTACAACACTAACACACGGATATTAGAGGATTATAAAGTATAAATATATTTATTTATTTATTTATTTTTCTTGTTGTTTTTATATTTTAGAGATTTTTTTAACCGCATGGAAGTAACCATGTGCGACAAGAACTCGCCAAGTGATAATGGATTTGAAGTCGTTCTCTCGTCAAGAATGACCTACACACAGGTATAAATTAATGTAAAATATGTTATGTAGTAATAATTATCATATTCAGCGCTACTTCCTTTCTCAGTCCTTTCAGCAAGCAATCACGTGAGTGTTTACGGAGCGTACGACTTTAAATAAAAATGTCTGTCTGTCTGTCTGTCTGTCTGTCTGTCTGTCTGTCTGTCTGTCTGTCTGTCTGTCTGTCTGTCTGTCTGTCTGTCTGTCTGTCTGTCTGTCTGTCTGTCTGTCTGTCTGTCTGTCTGTCTGTCTGTCTGTCTGTCTGTCTGTCTGTCTGTCTGCCTGCCTGCCTGCCTGCCTGCCTGCCTGCCTGCCTGCCTGCCTGCCTGCCTGCCTGCCTGCCTGCCTGCCTGCCTGCCTGCCTGCCTGCCTGAGGGATACAGCCTGAGTGTAATGTTGTGGTTTATTAGATAGCAGAGAAGGTGGCGTGGTACCTTGATGTTGATCCAAGAAAGATTCAGTTCTTTAAAGCTCAACAGTAAGTGGGATTTATCCAGAATTTCTTATTTATCGCAATATGCTTTTCTTTCTCCCATACGATATTTTTTCACAATAGTGATAAACTATCGTATTGGCTTTTTGATTGGTTATACAATTTTGACATATTGTACCGATGAATGCTTTAGTCAACAGGACGAAAGCCGTGTAGCAAATAGATATAATATTCGTGCTGTTTCCACAAACCTATCTGTAATCTATCTTTGTTTTGTTTTAATAACTTTATCGTCTATTGCGACTGGTGGTCAAACAAAGCGAAATGCCCCAATTGAACATGACTACCATGATGTATTAAAGTGTTGGTTTTGCGGAGGGGGGAAAACCGGAGAACCCGGCGAAAAACCCTCGAAGCACAGGAGAGATCAACTGCAACTCTACTCACATTAGTTTCCAGCTCGACAACGGGCTCATTCCCAAGCGGTCACCCATCCAAGTACTAACCCCGTCTAACCGGGCTTAACTTTTAGTGAGAGGCAGCGCGCTAACAGCACACGCCACCCATGCTCCCCAAAAATACATCACCCATCAAAAGTTAACCATTTTAAAATGACACTGTGGGATTGGCAAGACGTGATTGGCAAAGAGCACAAACATGTACGTATCGAAGGGAAACATAATATGTTCCAAGGAAAACTTTTATGTTTGCCGTTGACATAGAACATGTTTTGACGAGCGGTGTTTCCACTTGGGGGCGATTACATGGACCGGGCTGGCTCGGTTAACCGGGCTAGCCCGCTTTATATATAAAACGCATCAGGGGCGTAGGAAGCTTGATAAAGTTAGGGGGGCCAACTCCCACGAGGCGCCACCATGGTTGGCGCCGAGCGGAAAATTTTTGAAAATTTGGAGTCTCTAGATCGTGGGAAATGGCATTTTCAGAGTCTCCTCTACCTCTTTCGTTAGGCCCTTTCATTAATTCTTTCATTATAATTTGTGAGTCTATGCTATCCGTGAGTCAGGATGGATTATTATTATTAATTGGCCGATCAGCGCAATCGAAGTCGCACTTCCAATGCAATTTTTTAAAATTCAATTATTTTTTGGGGGGGCCGAAAGCTATTCCGGCCCCCCTTTATAAAATATTGGGGGGGCCGCGGCCCCCCCGCTTCCTACGCCCCTGAAACGCATGTTGTTTTAACATTTCGATTACATGGCAAACGGGCTAGCCCGATTTGCCGGGATCCCTGTTGTCGCAACCAGGCTAGCCCGGTTAACTGGGATGAAAATGTCCATGTAATCGTTTTCATTCCGGCAAACCGGGCTGAAAAACTGTTGAACTCGCTTCGATACGCGTTCGTTTGCTTGACTGTGTGAATAAATAGTGCTGAAAGGAACTGAAATAGAACATCAAAACGTTGTTTGTGTGTTTCGTGATCATAGCGAAGATTTAATAAAGTAATTAGTCTTCGCGAAGACGATTTCGTGGATTATAACAATCTTTTTATTAAGGATGAGCTTACAAAATAAATAATATACGACTAATAGACTAATTATACGTATATATATATATATATATATATATATATATATATATATATATATATATATATATATATATATATAGTCTGTAGTTAGATATCCCTATGACCTTTAGGTCATATTGAGCGCTCTACAGGATGAGCCATTGTCGCTTACGCATTGTGCGCACGCTCACTGCTTGCAGTTTGAGCGCTCTGACATGGTTTTGATGTCCCACATTTTGTGTGGCATCAAGGGTGACTGTAAATAGCAGTTATCTTCATCCTGCTCATCAGCACTACACTGATGAGGCCCAAAAGGCCGAAACGGTACCGTCTGTAGTTATATATATATATATATATATATATATATATATATATATATATATATATATATATATATATATGTTATGTATATATATGTTATATATATATGTATATATGTATATATGTATATATGTATATATGTATATATATGTATATATATATATATATATATATATATATATATATATATATAACTGAAGTAAAACTAACGTAGCTTTGCCCTTATTTACTTGATAATTGCGAATTTAGGCCTGAAAGCATCCCGGCTTACCGGGCTATCCCGCTCCATGTAATCGTTTCGTAAACTCGTCCCGGCTTACCGGGCTAGCCCGCTCCATGTAATCGTTTCGTAAACTCATCCCGGCTTACCGGGCTATCCCGCTCCATGTAATCGTTTCGTAAACTCGTCCCGGTTAACCGAGCCAGCCCGGTCCATGTAATCGCCCCCTTAGGTGCGAGCGACTACACGCGTAAAAACGCACAACTTGTTCTCAACAGGCGTGAACAATGTTGTGCTGCCCGCCGTGAACAAGTTGTCAACAAGTTGTTCACTTATGGTTCGAACAACTTGTTCACGGATAAATCAACAGTCATGAACAAGTTGTTCCAACAGCACATTTTTATAGCCAACAACGTTGTTCGCACATTGTACAACATGTAACAGCATGACGAAACAACAACGATGAACAACAATGTTACAAGAATGGTGAACATGGTTGATGTATCAACACGCTCTTCGGTTGTTACAACATGCGCGAACAACAGTTGTTGTTTCATCAAGCAGTAACACCTTGTTGAAACAATGATGAACAACAACATTTATCAATGTTGTTCACATATGTCAGCAAGTTGTTACAGCATTCTTCAGGCAACAATGCTGTAACAACTTGCGAGATTTTTACGCGTGTATATTGTACTGTTTGGTTAGCTTTCTTTGGGTCTTTCTACATGTTCAGCACATTCTCCATATTAAGTCTTTTATTGTTTTTCTCTCACTCAGCTATGGCGGTCAACCTGGCGGTGCATTAAGATGTACTTATGAAGGAACACTTCGAGACCTCATGATGTACAATCAAAAATCACCCAAGAAACTGTTCTATCAGTTGGTAAGATACTGACTGATTTTTTCCCCCGTTATGTCAATCTCGTTCCCGGAGCCCACGTTCCCCTTACCCAGCGGGCGGGAAACGAGAGGCTCTGGGATAATCTGTTCACGCCATCACAGGATTCTTGTTATCCGGAAGAAGAGTTCTATAGAGTTCACTGTGTTCATCAGCCAATGAAATATCGATGTGAAACGGATTATCCCAGCGTCTCTCGTTTCCCGGGTGGGGAACGTGGGCTCTGGGAACGAGAGTGCCCATCATGTAAGAGTTTACCAGGAACCGAGGCATTAACGACGGTTTTCTACTAGGCGAAAAATGTCGCGCGAAGCGACATTTTCTTTTGTCTCGTAAGCTCTCGGGTGGAACTAATTAGCCAAGACAAAAAAGTCGCTTCGCTCGAAAAATATCGCCTAGTGGAAAACAGCCTTAAGCCACATACTTCCTGAGGCACGCACTAATTTAGTTCAAATTTCACAAGGTTTTTTTCAGATATAGAATGATTTGGCGGGAATCGTAATAAAATGAGAAAACGTAGTACCAAGACGAAAAGTATTTTAATAGACGTTTCGGTGCAAACTTGAACCATCATCAGTAAAGTAATTACAATTGAGCGTGCAAGCTTTTATATTAGATAAAGCGGAAATGAGTAAGTAATAACATGAATAGTGAACAATGAAAATAATTATGGAAATAAGCAAATATTATGGAAATAAGCAAATAGGGATAGACGATAGCTGAAATTAAGTTTATGACCTATGACCTTTAAAGGTCATGCGTCGGCCATTAGAGATCATCATTTGCAGACTGGTCACGCCCTGTCCTTTGAGGATTTTTCTATATTAAGTATCATCTAATGAGCTTGACCTTTTGATTCACGAGAGTCTTTTGATCCATCGTGATTCCCCGTCACTCAATTTTCAGCTATCGTCTATCCCTATTTGCTTATTTCCATAATATTTGCTTATTTCCGTAATTATTTTCATTGTTCACTATTCATGTTATTACTTACTCATTTCCGCTTTATCTAATATAAAAGCTTGCACGCTCAATTGTAATTACTTTACTGATGATGGTTCACAAGGTTTTGTCTTCAATCTGGATACTTCCCTGGGCTTTATGTAGATAAAGACCGTGCATTTATAATGAGCAATGCAATTAATTCTGTTTGTATGGGAAGATCATCATAGGCGTACGAGGGGGGGGGGGGGCAAGGGGGGCAAGGGGGGCTCCCAGTCGGGCAAGAGTATAGGGAAAAAGTAAAAAAAATAGGATGAAAATAAGGAAAAGTAATCAAAACAATTTAATATGTGTGTACTGTAGGAGAAAAAGTATATTGAACAACAGGCACTTAGTGGGTTTTTTATATCAACAGTCGGGCAATTTCCGTTTCGGTCGGGCAAAATGTTCTCTGCCCCCGTGCGCCTATGTGGGAGATAAAGACGTATGAACAACAAAGAAAACCGCGTGAAATTTGAACTAATTACATGTAACGGACCATTGGATTAAAGAACTCCAAAATATATTTTGAACTTTGTCTTTAGCTAACTATGCCAATTGATGAAATTGAAAACAAGAGGCAAGTCAAATGTTTGTGGGTCAGTAAGGATCTTAAAGAACAGGCAAGTAAAACGTTTAACTCTAATTCATGGCTTACTGGTGTAACTCGTTTTCAGTCTGGCTTATCTGCAATAAAATTTCTTCGTTTTTCCGTACCTATATACTCTGGGTTTTTTTGTTTAAATAGAATGTTATTTTTTTTTGCAGAAAGAACTAGTTTTGTTTCCAGATAAGAATGGAAACGTTGGTGACCTCCTAACAGAAGCAGAAAAACATGTACGTGATTTTTTTCTTTATTATATATACAGGGTGTCCCAAAATAAATGCCCCCCATCCATTTATGAGGTGCACCTTCTTTAATTATGGTACTAGAAGTAAATTTTTATATCACGCCGAAAGCCCATCCCTCCTCATTTGTTGTCTGAAATTTTCGGAGCTAAGTAGTTATCTACTGTGTATTTTTCCAAATCTGTAGGTAGCATAGATAATTTGCATAATTTGGACAAGTTCAAATTTTGATGTTGCCTCTTCAAATGACTCCAGGAAGCGAGTACATAACTATTTAGCTCTGAAAATTTCAGACAACAAAGAAGGAGTGATGGGCTTTCGGCGTGATATAAAAATTTACTTCTTGTACCCAAATTAAAGAAGATGCAATACAAAAACGGTTAGGGGCATTTTTTGTTTGGACACCCTGTATATATATATTTTTATACGAGAAATTTTGCCGTTACTTTAGCTTACTTTGGGGATAGTTGTTACTTTTGTTTGAACTACTCTATTCCCCCCCCCCCCAAAAAAAAAGAAAAACAACAACAACAACAAACCAAAAAAAAACCCCAATAACAACAAAAACCCAACTCCTGAGTGTTTCGTCTTTGTCATGTGTTCCTTTCTATTCATTGTTTCAGGTGGAACTTCAAGACGGTGGCTCGGGTAAATTAAGGTATATAATTATATATATTTTTACAGTCATTTGCAACTCACTTTTGACCCAAATCTTTGGAAGTTCTTTCCGAAGTTCGTTGGGAAGTTCGGAGTTCGTTTTGAACTATGCATTTGATTGGCTTCTAGGAACCAACTACGAACTTCCAAACGAACTTCCGAACGAACTTCCGAACGAACTTCCGAACGAACTTCCGAACGAACTTCCAAACGAACTTCCAAACGAACTTCCGAACGAACTTCTGAACGAACTTCCAAACGAACTTCCAAACGAACTTCCAAACGAACTTCCAAACGAACTTCCGAACGAACTTCCGAACGAACTTCCAAACGAACTTCCGAACGAACTTCTGAACGAACTTCCAAACGAACTTCCAAACGAACTTCCAAACGAACTTCCGAACGAACTTCCGAACGAACTTCCAAACGAACTTCCGAACGAACTTCTGAACGAACTTCCAAACGAACTTCCAAACGAACTTCCAAACGAACTTTCAAACGAACTTCCGAACGAACTTCCAAACGAACTTCCGAACGAACTTCCAAACGAACTTCCGAACGAACTTCCGAACGAACTTCCGAACGAACTTCCAAACGAACTTCCGAACGAACTTCCGAACGAACTTCCAAACGAACTTCCGAACGAACTTCCAAACGAACTTCCAAACGAACTTCCAAACGAACTTCCAAACGAACTTCCAAACGAACTTCCAAACGAACTTCCGAACGAACTTCCGAACGAACTTCCAAACGAACTTCCGAACGAACTTCCAAACGAACTTCCAAACGAACTTCCAAACGAACTTTCAAACGAACTTCCGAACGAACTTCCAAACGAACTTCCAAACGAACTTCCAAACGAACTTCCGAACGAACTTCCAAACGAACTTCCAAACGAACTTCCGAACGAACTTCCGAACGAACTTCCGAACGAACTTCCAAACGAACTTCCGAACGAACTTCCGAACGAACTTCCGAACGAACTTCCAAACGAACTTCCAAACGAACTTCCAAACGAACTTCCGAACGAACTTCTGAACGAACTTCCAAACGAACTTCCAAACGAACTTCCAAACGAACTTCTGAACGAACTTCCAAACGAACTTCCAAACGAACTTCCAAACGAACTTCCGAACGAACTTCCAAACGAACTTCCAAACGAACTTCCGAACGAACTTCCAAACGAACTTCCAAACGAAGTTCCAAACGAACTTCCAAACGAAGTTCCAAACGAACTTCCAAACGAACTTCCAAACGAACTTCCGAACGAACTTCCAAACGAACTTTCCGAAGATTTGGGTGAAAAGTTAGTTGCAAATGACTGTAAGTCCATAAAGGCGCACGAAGTTTCACACAAACTGTCTGATTTAGGTCTTGTCAGTGAGTACAATAGTAAAATATAGTTTCTCATTCATATATTCTTCTGATGTCTTTTGTTTTCGCTAGGTTACTAACAATTGTAAGTTCAAAAGTAAATGAAGTTCTTGACACAGATGCTGATCTGGATATCTTCAGTTCTTATTCTCAGCGGACATACAGAATAGAGGTGAGGCAACACAGCCAACTCTTGATTCAATCGACCTTTTAAAGTGCGTATAACCCCAAATTTTTTATCATCTAAATACGTTCTACCTTCCGCATATAGTTGAACAACGAAATATTTTTTTTAGATTGGATAATCTTTTTTTTTAGATTATTGCTTTAATAGAGATTTTTGTTTCCAGTATGGTAATGAGATGACGCCAAAGTAGTCATCATTATCTATACAATATTTATTTGCAGGAGTGACATGACCCAATTCTTCCATTAATGGTGTGTTTCTGTCTGAACAACATGTTCCATATTGTATGAGTTTTTCCACAAAAATTGTCAGGTAGTTTATCTTGCCAAAAAAATAAAGAAAGCCAAATGCCTACATAGACGTCATCCCATTATCATACTAGAAATGCGAATCCCAAAAAACATTGAAGAATAGCTCCAATCAAAAAAATATGTCACTGAACAACTGTTTGCTATATGTAGAACGTATTCAGATGATAAAAAAATTGGGTTTATATGCACTTTAAAATCCCTGAGCTAAATTTTCCCTTTTCGCTTTTTCTAGGAAATTCCACCAGATGAAGTGACGATGAGTGCTGATGAAGCTTTAATACCTGTTGCTCATTTTCAGAAGGTAAAATTTTTTTAGGCTACGTCCACGCGTATCCGGATTTTTTTGAAAATGCAACTTTTTTATCCGTTTAAAAAAAAATCCGTGTCATCCGTGACCAAAAAGTTGCGTTTTCAAAAAAGTATGGATACGTGTGGACGTAGCTTTAATATCCCACCGTCTTGCACACATGATCAAGTTCTTTTTGAAAATTTTGAGCCTTGTTATATTTTCAGTTGGTATTGCATAGGAATTACAGTAATTTAAGACAAAATTAAACGATAAAAACATTTTATTATATTCTATAACGTCATTTTCAAGTCAAAATAAAAATCAAAGTGTTCAGAATATTTATAGTGATTACAATAATTAAATTCAGAGCTGAAAGCATAAATTAATAAATCATTAAAAGATAAAACAATTAAAAACATACACTAATCTAGTCAACTACATAAAAAGTTTGGCGCTAATCGAGTCCGATTGTACGTTAAGTGAAGGCTTGATATCCCTAATGTAACACGTCTCGTAAAGTGAACATTCAAATTTACTCCCATTACAAAGCACCTGAGGGATGTTCATGACAATAGCACAGCTGAGTTATCTAGTAAAAGCTTTAACATCTTACATAAATGTAGAAGTAAATTTGAATGTTTACTTTACGAGATGTTTTACATTAGGGATATCAAGCCTTCACTTAACGTACAATCGGACTCGATTAGCGCCAAACTTTTTATGTAGTTGTCGTTGACTAGATTAGTGTATGTTTTTAATTGTTTTATCTTTTAATGTTTTATTAATTTATACTTTCAGCTCTGAATTTAATTATTGTAATCACTATAAAGATTCTGAACACTTTAATTTTTATTTTGACTTGAAAATGACGTTATAGGTTCGTCGAAACGTTGTCACTTTTTTAATAAAATGTTTTTATCGTTTAATTTTGTCTTAAGTCTCTTAAAGAAACCGTTATTTATCAAAATTACAGTAATTGTTGTGATAATTTTCATTTTGTGTTTCATTTTAAGGACACTTATCACACATTTGGTATACCATTTTTGCTGAAGATTCGTGATGTAAGTCGTTTATTCTAGCCCCCAAAACGTTCTTTTACGTGTTTCTTTATTAACCCTTTAACGCTCAGTGTTCGATATATCGGATGCCAAGAACAAACGAATAAATGAGAGAATAAAGCAAAAACAATGGAAGCACGGGTTAACCTTGTGTTTTGATTTTGATTTTCAACAGAAAGAAACTTTATCAAGTATTCGTGATCGCGTAAAACGTAAATTAGACATCTCTGATAAAGAATTTGAAAAGGTAATATTTTTTTAAACGATAAATTACTAATGTGTTTAGTCTATATAGTCACCCTGAACTACTCTAATTTTTGTTTTTATTTCAGGTTAAGTTTGCGTTAGTTCGCAGCGGAAGACAACTATACTTGCAAGATGGTATGTTATATAGGTTTCTGTAATGTTTTTTTAAAATTATAACATGGATTTTAGAAGTATATGTTGTGATGACAAAATTTAATATTTTAGAAGGCGACAAGCAGATCAATATTCAAGATTTCACGCCGTCACCATCATGTTAGTGCAGATATTTTGCAATTTACCTATCATTCCATGCATGCATGCATTCATTCATTCATTTATTTATTTATTTATTCATTCATTCATTCATTCATTCATTCATTCATTCATTCATTCATTCATTCATTCATTCATTCATCCATTCATCCATTCATCCATTCATCCATTCATCCATCCATCCATCCATCCATCCATCCATCCATCCATCCATCCATCCATCCATCCATCCATCCATCCATCCATCCATCCATCCATCCATCCATCCATCCCATCCATCCATCCCATCCATCCATCCATCCATTCATCCATCTATCCATTCATCCTTCCATCCATCCGACCATTCATTCCTTCCTTCCTTCCTTCCTTCCTTCCTTCCTTCCTTCCTTCCTTCCTTCCTTCCTTCCTTCCTTCCTTCCTTCCTTCCTTCCTTCCTTCCTTCCTTCCTTCCTTCCTTCCTTCCTTCCTTCCTTCCTTCCTTCCTTCCTTCCTTCCCCTTCCTTCCTTCCTTCCTTCCTTCCTTCCTTCCTTCCTTCCTTCCTTCCTTCCTTCCTTCCTTCCTTCCTTCCTTCCTTCCTTCCTTCCTTCCTTCCTTCCTTCCTTCCTTCCTTCCTTCCTTCCTTCCTTCCTTCCTTCCTTCCTTCCTTGAGCTCACAATATTATTTTCTTTTAGCCATGAAACTTCCTAATAACACCCTGTCAAGACCGTGGTTAGGTCTCGATCATTTCGACAAAGCACCAAAGAAATCTCGTTATTGCTACCTGGAACGTGCGATCAAGATCTTAAACTGACCCATGATTGCACATTTATGGATCAGGACAATATTATTTAAATATTTAATTGGTGTGTTATATTACAAACATGTAAAAAGAGTCCAAATGTACGTAGATTTTAATATTTGAATTATAAACTAAAATTGGTTTCCACTCAAGAGGGGTTGGAACTTAAAAAAGTCAAATTTAAATAATGAACCAGGATGTTTAAAAAACGCTGCGTAATAAGTTACAGTTTCTGGCTTTCATCATGTGTTTTCAGATAAAAAACGATTTGTTTTAATAAATCTTCGGCATTGAAATAAATTTTAAAATCCCTTTTGAGGTTTTTGTAGTGTTGTTTACTGAAGACCATTGCTCGTTCGTAATTTTGGTGTGCGAATGCCGATAGAACTAAGAAATAATTATTGAATTTTGCATTTATATGAAGACTTATGAAAACTGAGGTAACGAGTGGTCTAATAAATTGCTTATTCGTTCTTACACGGTTGATGTCATTCGTGCAATAATTTTAGTATCAGCGCGGCCTGAAAGTAGCGAGACCGCTGAGTGGGACGTAGCGAATTTCTGTTCGCCATCAGTCTTGGCAGTTCACAAAGGTTGTTGCTTTGCTATTGTTATATCGAAAACACTGCCAATGCAGCAGTCTACCTTTTACATTCGACGTTTACTCTATCTCATCAGTTTAGAAACCTGTTGGTAAACCCTTTCTTTTATATATAGACGGAATGTCATGGAAAAGTCATGGAAAGGAAAGGAATATTCTTAAAACGTTAAAAAAAGTATAGTCCAAGTTTTGACGTACTGTTTAATAAACGAGCAGGAGTGTTTTATCAGATATAAAGACACGAGGCGAAGCCGAGTGTTTTTATATCTGATAAAACACGAACTGCGAGTTTATTGAACGGCTTCAAAAACGAACCACTTGGTAAGTTCATTGGCGTAGCAAGTTTGAAAAATAACCTTGTCTAAGCCGAGAAAATCAAAGCTAAAGTTTATGTAAATCAGGAGGTATCTTTATCACATATGAAGACACTGATTAAACTTTAATTTCTTTTGAATTTTCCTCATGAATTATTAATGAGTTTTTGAAGAGATATTCACCATAATTTTAATCATGTGAGCTTGAATTTGTCCATTTGAACTTCAAGTTTGCGTCAGGGTGACACTCACAGTATATTATTTGAGATCAGTGGTGACACTGCCTTTAATATACCATTTTTTACTATTTTAATTTACATTGAAATAACACGATACAGAGGCATTGATTGAGAGGGAAATTCTCAAATATATTTTTTTCTGGCAGATGTACTTATAGTTTGTGCGTCAGCGTTTTCACTTGAAAACCTGGGGGCGTCTTTGTGCAGGTTTAATACAAGTGTGGCTATGACGTACGAGCTCTGCCACAGTGCCACTAGTTACAATATATAATTGCAACATTTGGAGGAACACGAAAATAAGCTGCCATTGGAATCATCTTCGGATTAAGGTGCCTCGACTCTGCTCACTGCTTTTACTATACAGAAAACCGCAGGCTGCACACACGTGGCCTTTCACGTGCCTAGATCGATATTGCGACAATTGTGTTTCCTTTCCGTCCTATATGATAATATCGATAATACTGGCCAATTAGAAAGGACAAAAATAATTCTTGATAATAGGATTGATTGTTATTGGTTTATGATTGCTGTTAAATATTAATAATTTTGATGGTCATGCAATAAGTCAATTATAGATTATTATAGTTTACATCATTTCAACCAAGCCCACTCGCATGGTAAAGATTGCTCGTTCTTTTTTAATACACCCAAGATGAAAGGCAAAAAGTTTATTTACGCGCACAAGTTTGAAGGCGTACCAAAAGAAACTGATTTACAGCTTGTCGAAGAAGAACTACCAGCTTTGAAGGACGGAGGTCTGTTTTGTATATTAGTTTTATTTAATAATATTTTATAATTGTTTATATAATATTATAATCTGTTATTAAACAATCTATACCCAAATTCGACGATCGATTTGCACGTCAGAATCGCTACGAGCTTCAACCATATTTTTTTATTTATGTAGAAGTGTTGTGTGAAGTGTTGTGTCTTAGCCTTGATCCTTATATGAGGTATATATTATTATAAACCGAAGTGAAGTGAAGTCAAATTATTTTATTTAGACATTTTTTAAAAACCATTGTTTTAATTATTTTTTGTTTGTTTTCAGACCAATGGCTGCACCATTAAAAGAAGGGGATGACATGATTAATAACTTTGTTGCTGGAAAGTATGTGACATTTAATTTGATTGTGATGTTAAAAAATTACCTTTTGTTTCACAGCTTTCCTCGCTACATTATTAGTTGTTGTTTGCAGTTTGTAATCATGATGTAATCAAGTTATAAAATAATATAACAGTCCAACCTTTTCCCTTAATTAGAAAGCAAGTGTACATAATTTTTTCTGGCTATATTATGACCACTTTTATTTTCAAATTGAATTTAGAGTCCTTGAAACTAAAGATGAAGCATTTCCAGTGGGCACTATCGTTGGTGGATCAATGGGTTGTAAAACACACGCTGTTTTGCCAACTAGTACTGCTGGCTTTGCGAAACTGGATTACCTTGAAGATCTTCCTGTTTCAATGGGACTTGGTGCAGCTGGCATGCCAGGGTATGTGGTGAATAAACCTGTTAGAGCTAGTAAATAATGAGGCTGGGGGGGGGGGGGGGGCTAGGGTTCCCTGATGGGGAAGGGGGGACTGTAGCCCCCCTGCCCCCTCTGGCACCACCCCTGGGCTGGGTTCAAGAATATAATCAGAATAATTAACACTTTACCAATTATTTCTTCATAGTTTGACAGCATATTTTGGTGTTTTGAAAGTCTTACAACCAAAAGAAGGGCAGACATTGTATGTTAACAGTGCAGCCGGTGCAGTTGGTGCAATAGTTGGTCAAATTGCAAAGATCAAAGGCTGTCGAGTTGTAGGCAGTGCCGGTTCAGATGAAAAGATTGCCTATTGCAAAAGTATTGGATTTGATGAAGTGTTTAACTACAAAACTGTTCCTTCTCTGGAAGAAGCCCTGAAATCAGCTTGTCCAAATGGAATTGATATGTTTTTTGAAAATGTAAGGGTGTTATTTCAATTTTCTGAAAAATATCATTTGACAAACTGTAGAATTATATATTAATTATTTTTATGCATTTGCACATACATGCATTGTATGTTCCAGGTCGTGGGTTCAATTCCTGCCGGAGGGCCTGTGTAGTTGCATTTTTCGCAACTGCTCCCGGTTTGGTCTTAAAATGTATATATTCTACACTCGAATTTTCCTTCACCCTAAATCCTTAGAACATGTTGTGTAATCGAGTGAAATGCCCAATATCATTTATTACATTGTATGGTCACATGTAAGGAGCTCTTGTAGTGAAGTGTTGTGCACAACTAACCCATTCCTTTATCTGGATTGTTGATAATTTATCATTTCTACTTTCAGGTTGGTGGTCCTGGCTTTGCAACAGTGATTAAACAAATGAATCAATCTGGTCGTGTAGCAGTTTGTGGTTCAATTTCAACGTATAATCAAGCAAACCCAGAAAAGTGTAAGATTAAATGTGCATAATAGTTTTCCCAAATTCCTATTATCATTCAGTAAAGTTTATTTAATAGTTGAGCTGGTTTTCATGAAAGTTCTTTCTAGAGATGTGCCCATGATACATCCCAAGAGAACCGATAATTAAAAATTCAAGGGGTTGTATATATTATTAAATAACTCAAATTACCTCAAATCTCAGGTTTTATCCAAATAATCCCCTCAGGACCTGTGGCCCCTGTTGGCTAAAAGCCTTGGTTTTACTTACACAACAACCCAGCAGAATAACTGAACAAGCTAACTGTAATAATTAGTCTTAATTGTGTGCAAGTGGGATTGATGGGGACCTTTAATATGAAAATTGAGCTTTTAACTTATTTAATTACCTACTTATTTAATTTCCCAAACTCTAGGTGAAGATTTTTTATGGTGGGTAATTATTCGTCAAATCAAAATTGAGGGTTTTACATTTTTTGGTTGGATACCTGAAGTTCCAGCTGCATTAAAAGAAATTGTTCAGTGGATAAAACAAGTGAGTGGTGAAATTGAAAATATTTGAAACTCTTGTCTTGCCAAGTTGCACCAAAACTGTTGTGAAAATGATATTTTTATGTTGCTTAGGGTAAAATAAAAGTAAAAGAACATGTGACAAAAGGATTTGAGAATCTTCCTAAAGCCTTTGTGGAGCTTTTCTCTGGTGGCAGCTTTGGCAAAGCAATTTTGATGGTCTGAGATAAGCGGGTTATTGTTGTGGCCAGTTGAAAACATGCAAAATTAAGGATGATAATTATATAAAGGAACAGTAGATAAAACTGAGACTGATTCATGCAGTATTGAGAGATTGTTAATTTTCTAGTAGTAACACATTCTTACAAATCACATTGACCACATTGACAAAATAATAAAAGTTTAGCATAATTAACACTTGTTTAGTTTCTTATACTACCAGAGTTCGAATTAACGGTGTGCAATGTGCAATTTGCACATCGTTTTGGCCTAAATAGTGAAAATTGCATACCACTTTTCAAAACGATGTGCAAAAAAAAATCAGACTTGGGACTAATGAGCATCCATCCACATTTATAGGTAATGCATTGCCAATCTGTCGTCTTATGATTTTATAAAGAGCGCTTTCGCTTTGAAGCCCTTTGAATCGGCTTTGATCTAGCAGCGTGTTTGCGAATCTTTGACATGGATAAAGTTCTTTTTATCTCAGGTGTGAGGTGTCAGGTCAAGGTGTGATATTGTGATGTGTCTAGAGAAACGATGCTTACAGAATGGAGTTTGCTGAAGCTGTTAATTTCAGAGACATATAGCAATGCTATTCCATACCAGGATGTTTGGGCTGCGATACTGTATTTTCCTCACCAACTAGTAAACTGCAATTTTCAAACATTCTGCATATTATCGAACTGCTATTGATTACCCAATCTCGAATGCTATAGTGGAGCGAATGTTCTCCGCAATAGGGAGAATGAAACCGCAGCTAGTCTCTTAAGGATTAGCGAAGAGGGTCCTTCAGTCAAGGAATATGACCCAACAGCTGCATTTGATCAGTGGTATGGTAAAAAAAAGCGCAGAATTGGATTTGGAGGCCATGATTATCCCAAGAAACGAAAGAACAAAAACAACGACACGTCCGACGCAGCGCGCCGGCGTGCCTACATTTCTGATCAAGAGTCCAAAAGCAATTAAAATGCATTTAAAGTTACCTAATGTCAGAACCACATTAGACTTTCCCCAATCTCTCGCTTATTGATCGCATGGTGTGGCCAAGTGCACATATTTTCGAAAAAAAGTTGCACATCGTTTTTTCTCAACTAATTCGAACCTTGTATACTACTGTAGTAATGTTTCCTTTTTTAAAAAGGACATCGAGCCAGTGTTCTATTGGTACTAGCTAGTAATTTCTAAATTATCAATCACTTGCAAAGTTTCTCAATATCTTGGAAACCTGTGAACTCCTCACTACACAGGCTTATCCATTTTTTAACATTATTTGGAAATGTAGAAGAGGCACTTGTTTTTATAAGAACGATACTACAATAAATATCAGCCAATGTTGGAGCACTACCAACCAGCCATTTGTGTTTTCCAAGATGAGAATTCAAAGTTTGAACAAATGTTTTCCTTGCATCTTTACCATTTTCTGATGTTGTAAGTTTCATGACAGCAGTAAGCCAACTATCAATGTTTGCCATCTGAAGTGATCCAAGTCCAGAGTATAAATCTGGCAGGAACAGCCGAGATAAGTATCGTAGAATATTAGCCTCACCAAGAATCAGACTTTGATCCACAACTGAAATCATCAAAGATGGTGCAAGAACCACTAAAAATATGAAAGAAGTATTGAACTCCTAAGCCATGTGGTCACCTATTCATATACAGTACTGTACTGTACTACTGTACCAACCCTGTCTAACCAGGCCTCACTTTAGTATTAATTTACTCTTTCTAATACCAGACAGTTTTTTCTTCTCAGGAGAGAACCCTAGTAGTCAAGTGAAAAGGTTACGTTTGGTTGGTAAACTAACACTAAACTAAACTAAACTAATCTTATTTATACTGGATAGCTCTATCAGTTAATAACTAACTGTTCTCCCTAGAGGTCCAGTAAGGGCCATCCCTCATTGGTCCAGTGTTTCTACAGGAGGAAACCGGAGTACCCGGAGGAAACCTGCGATGTTTGGTAGAGTCAAACTGGAAGCACTCTTCTCACATGCGACCAAGGTGAAATTTTAATCAGAAACTGCAGAAAGCGGGAATTGAACCCGGGTTGCAGAGGTGAAAGGCATGTGCGCTAACCACTGTGCCACCAACACCCCAACAGTAAGATGCACTGCACTAACTTTAGCGAGGTGCGGATCACACTCCGCTACCATAAATATAATTAAGCATGTCAAATATTGTTTTTACGTTCAGTAATGGTCTCAGATCTCAAACCTAGTGCAAAAAGAAAGTGTTTTACGGTACGAAAAACGAACATTGCACCAGAGCTCTTAACTACATTTACGGTAGTGGAAGTGTGATCTGAACCTCACTATTATGTAGTACATGTACATGTTATCCATGCCTCCTATGACCAGTATATACTATAGTTTATAGTAGCTCATTTAACCTTTTCATTCCCATTGGTCCCATTTGGCAGAAGCGTCAGAGCGACACTAAAAGTGGGGGGCCCAACATTTTTGTAGGGGGGTCTGGGGGCATGCTCCCCCAGGAAATTTTGAAATCTAGAGCCTCTGAAATGCCATTCCTGCATTTTTAGGACAAGGTTTTACAGAATTCTAAAGGTCCAAAAATGTCATAAAATACTCAAAAGACAACACTTTTCTGGACATTGAGTATCTGCATTCAAATTTCTTTATTATAACTTTATTCAAAGTTGTGGGTTAGCTAGGGTTAGTGATTTTGTTAATCATAACTTTATTACTGGCCTTGTTTCTAGGGGTGTTGGTGGCACAGTGGTTTAATAGCGCACGTGCCTTTCACCTCTGCGACCCGGGTTCAATTCCTGCTCTCAGCAGTTATCTGATTAAAATTTCACCTTGGCCACATGTGAGAAGAGTGCTTCCAGTTTGACTCTACCAAACATCGCAGGTTTCCTCCGGGTACTCCGGTTTCCTCCTGTAGAAACACTGGACCAATGAGGGATGGCCCTTACTGGACCTCTAGGGAGAACAGTTAGGTATTAACTGATAGAGCTATCCAGTATAAATAAGATTAGTTTAGTTAAAAAGTAGTGGGGGGGGGGGGACATATTCTGCCCCCCCCCCCCCACACACACACACACACCAATGCCCCTATTTTGCACTTTTTATTTTTTACTCTGTCTAACACCAGATGATTTTACTCGTCAAGGGAAGACCTTCTGATATGGTGGAAGTTAAAGGGTTAATATAAAAGTTACCACTTACAATTTTTCCATATCAATCTGAGACAAATATTGGCATCACTAACAGCAGAATTTCCAAAGATATTACGAAGACACTCTGGAAGTGGCATTGTCAATGATGAGTGAATGTGGGTCGCTGTTGAGTACTTAGCCAAACCACGATGCTGGGCTATCTTTTGCAGTAAAAACAACGACAATGGTGGATCATTAGGTGAGGCACTTACAACCATGTTGAGAGGTTCACAGGGTCTTTCAAGAGGTTCTTTGTTGGAAACAGGAACACAGCTTGACACCTAAATGTATATTAAGGGAAAACTAAAAAATAACCCATTCCTGCCAAGCAGGGCCTTTTATTTTATTCTCTGGATGACACCAGACAATTTTATTCAGCAGAGGGAAGGCACCACTTGAGGCTGGCCTTGGCAGGAATGGTTAGTACTTGGATGGGTGACCAGAGCCTTAGCCAGGATTGGTAATCTAACCGTCCAAAGTGCCCGCACTACTATGGGGTCTGAGGGCATCCCCCCCCCAAAAAAAATAAAAAAATGTTGAAGTCAGGTCTTTTGAAAATGTGATTCTGAGCATTCTGGAAAACAAAAGTACTCTAAATTGGAGAGCAAACAGCAGTAAAATCTATCGTTTTCTTTGTCTATATTTAACAATCAGTCACCCACGCTACTTTGTACTGAAAACACATGCATTTGTGTCAGCGGTTGTAGAATGCCACATACGTGATGTTGTCATGTTGATAGGGTTATGGTTGACATCTGCCCTCTGCAGATTAAGCCAAATTTAGTCCTAAAATACTAAATATTTCCAAAAACAGGAACTTGTCTCTTGTGGTCTTGTGCAATGACTGTTGAATGTCATAGCAAAACTAAAGCTTGTACGGTTGTATTAAAGAACTAAAGACGAAATGTTGGAGTTTTGTTTTAATAAATTTTTACCCATCCACTTTTAAAAATGCCCGACCAAAAGATGGGTGGACAGGCCTCTGGCTAAGCCCATGTGGGTGACCGTCTGGGAATAGCCCTGTTGTCAAACTTGAATTTCATGTGAGTAGAGTTTAGTTGGTCTCTCCTGTGCTTCGAGGGTTTTTCGCAAGGTTCTGCGGTTTTCCTCCTCTGTAAAATCAACACGTAGATCTTAGCTTATGTCGTGCACTTTTAACATGAGCCTCTGGCTCGGATGATTGGGAGACCACATCCTGTGTTTACAACGTTAAATAAATCATTACTCATTAATACTTTTTAATTTCTTATTTAAATTTTTTGCTACTTATTCATTTCAATTAATTTAATGTTTTATTTTTCAAATATCAATTCAAGAATGATATACTGTATTTTGCATCAAATACCTTGACTTGAGAACAGCTACCATCTTGTTCAATACCAATACCACAACTGATCTGACAAATCTCTGCTTTCAGTTTTTCAAGGTCTTTTAACACAGCCTCTTGACGATGCTTAAGCTCTTGCAACTCAGCACATTCTATAACCTGAAAAATATTGGAAATTTTTTCAGGGGTGGGGGGTATATTCTAGAAAGGTTTGGGTAGGGGGATGCTGTGTGGATATCTAAACCCTACCCCCACCCATAAGCTTGAAAATTGAAACCCTACCTCATGTACATGACCTACATGTTTTCTTAAAAAGGGTATATACTTTTCTGTTACAAAAAGGACACTATACAAAGTTGGAGGAGCGTCATGCCCCCCCTGGTTCCTGTAGGCACTGCAATTTATAAAATATATATGTTCCTTATCCCAGATTATGGAGCTTGAAAACCCAAGCAGTAGCGTGGCACATGTCCATATTTTATATATGGGATTTTGCATGCTAAAGATATAAACAAATCAATAAATGAAAACACATTTCTCAACGGCAGAAATCTGTTGCTCTGTTGAGGCTTTGAGCAAAACCATGCGGATCAAATCTTGCTGAGGTGATTCATATTATCACTACAATTGTTATAGACGTAATGAATAGACGAGTTTGTAGGCAAAACAACATGTACTGTAGCAAACCCTGACATCATATTTGAAACGAAAACCTGGTCACAAGAACTTCAATTTCTCTTTACAGAATATTAACGATTTGTACAAAAATCTCACCCCGTCATCCTCTACATTTGCATGAAAGTTTTTCATTTTGTACATATTGGTAGGCAGTGCATCTTGGATAGGATCATTGGCTTCATTGCTATAAATTGCTTTCATTCCGTACATCATCATGCCAGACGCCATCTTTGATTTTCACGAAGGCTCTAATCGCATGGCATGATGGGCAATATTCACTCCATGCTTTCTTTAGACAGAAAATTAAAATGAATGGGAAATTTTCACCTTTTTTCCCACTTTTTTCACTACAAAACCACAACCCAATACCCAAAACAACTTTAAATATAAATATTTTGGGCGAAACGGGGAAATTTCTTGTATTTTTTCGGCTAGAAATGTTTTTTATTTGATTTTTGATGTCTATCCTGATGAACTGTGGGAAATTCACGTGACAAGCTTCTTTTCAATCTTTGCTCATGGCCCGCCAAGAAAATATCATCTTGAATTGAGTTTCGACATAGAAATTACAAGAAAATGGGCTGAAATAAGATAGGAAATGTGCTATTTATAAGCGAGAGTGATCAAGCGTGTGTGAAAGATAGTGTTTTATTGAATTAGCAACTGAAAGAATGCCAAGAGGTCGAGGCAAACAGCAGTCGAGTTACTCAGGACGCAAGAGGAGCAGAGGGCGAAATTTGCAAAATGGCGACCCCGATGGCTCACTTGCATGTTCGCCATCTCCGAGCTCTACGAGGAATATCCGAACACGAAATCAAGGAAAAGCTACGCCGAGGAAGTACCAGTGTATGATTCAAAGCTCGTCTGGAAGCGAAGACGAAGATTCCGACCACAGCGTTGAATCAGTGTCGAGTCGGAGCACCGAAATAAGCCATTTATCGACAGACAGCTACTATCAAAACTGCCGTATTAAGACATTCGACTTCATTGAACTGCCAGCAGTAAGAGCATTAACTCTACCACCTTCTTCAGACGATTTACTCGTACCAAATGAACATGTTATGAACGCTTTGGGAGTTTACGAAGTCCTTCGTCACTTTAGTCGAACTATCCGACTCTCCCCGTTTAGGTTTGAAGATTTTACAGCAGCACTTCTTGCTTCAGATAAGTCTGTTTTACTAGATCAAATTCATTTGAACCTAGTCAGAGCTATTATCACAGAAGACGAAGCAAATGGATATAGTTTTGCAGCGCATGATGAAAAAGAAAGTATTAATTTATTTCTGTATTTTCTTGATTCGTTTACATGGCCTGAAGTTGTTCGTAGTTACCTTGCTTCGAATCCAGAACTGCGTGAAACAGCGCGTTGTGTAAACGATGGCACGTATCCTATGGTACCTTTAGCCAGTAAACTACAAGTCCTTTGTCGTTTAACCGAGCAATTCCTTTCCTCCAACGCTGTGCGTGAAGATGTAGTGAATGAGGGAATGTTTCAATCTGAAGATCATTGTCGGAACTGTTGTAAAATGGGTGATCTGCTCTGCTGTGAATCGTGCCCTGCGGTTTTCCACCTTCACTGTCTCAAACCAGCATTGGAAGAAGTTCCTCAAGGTGATTGGCTGTGTCCAATATGTAAAGCAGATAAAGTCCAAGGGGTCAGTGACTGTGTTTTGCCAGGTGAAAGAAGTTCAACTTTCAGAAATACACCATTAGGAGTTGACAGGGAAGGAAGGAAGTACTGGTTTTTGGTCAGAAGGATTTTTGTGTAAGTACCATTAACAGCCATGATGCTCTATTACCCAGGGGCATACCATGTGTGGGGGGTGTGTGTGTGTGTGGGGGGGGGGGGGGGTGACACCTCCTCACTTTCCACTGAATCGATCTGTAAAATGTGGAGTTGGTCAGTAAAACCTGGCATCACCGGTAAAAGCGATTGGTCAGACTGGAAGTTGGGAAAACCTTGTAATAGTTAGAATCTGTTGGTAATTAACTGTTCATTGATATTAGATCATTGGTAAAATTGACTTCATTAACTGTTTAAATGTGTTCCACATATTCGTTGGTAAAACTAAGACAATACACCCCCCCCCCATCCAAAATGGTCACCGTACGCCACTGTCTATTACAAAAACGATCTGTGGCATGGACCATAGTCCCTAGAATTATATAATGTCTGGAGACGTGGCGAACATCAAAGCTGTTAACAATGAGGTACAATTTAGGTTGAGGGTGGCAAATAAGGTGCACAATCTTTTGTTTTACGTTCATTAATATTTATAAAGCAACTGCTGCTATTGGTTGATTACTTCATTATACCAAAAATACAATGTGTTCAGCAAGCGTTAAGGTGAAATAAGGTGCACAAACGTGAACACAAACCTAGAACAAAGACTTTGGCCGCGTTTCCAGACAAGTTATTTCTAGGGACTATGCATGGACCAAAAAATACATGATTTCCACCATGAATCTGTTTGCCATTTTTGAGTTCTCCAGCCAAAAAGGTGTAGGAATGTTGATGGTTTGTCAATGTTTTGGGCAGAAATCATGACCTTGTCCCATGTTGTGCATCATTGGTTTTTATAATAGTAAGTTCCAAGTTTCTCAGAACTAATTGTCAAACATGGCTACAATGCATGAGATTTGAAATTTTAAGCAGTATCCAGTGGGATACTGGCACTTAAAATCTGGTATCTCTCCTTGAAAATTAGTAACCCACATTTGGCTAGTAGATATTCCAATAAGCAGTATCCAAACAAGGTTAACTTTTATTAATTTAACACAACAATATTCATCTACACTAGTGTATGCCTAGCTGTACAATAACACATTGATAAGAGTGTTAATACTTTAGTTTATTTACGTCTTAAACATAATTGTAGAGTGTGATGGCATTATCAAAATCCATTAAATTCAGGACTATGTAGTGTGACTGTAATAACAATGAATAACATGAGATAGAAAAAAATATGTGGAATATTTTAATCATGTTCCCAGAGCCTGCGATCATTTTGTCCAGTGATGGCTCCTTGTTGATTACTACTTCATGTATGTCTATCATTTAATTCTAGCATGCACTTGCCAACATTCACAGTTAGCTGCTCAACATTTGTTCACTATACCCCAATTTTCATGGTATCCCCATGGGATACTGAGCTTATGATGCCCAGTATTCAAACTTAAAATCTGGTGTCCCCGGGATATCGGGATACCGCAAATCTCATGCCCTGGGCTATGAACTTCCGAACGAACTTCCCAACACACAGCAGTAAAGTAAAGTGAAATCAAATGTAAATTTTATTCAATTTATATTTAGGGAGGGTGAGAATGAGACATATTACTACAGTACAGCTGCACAACTCGACGAACTTCTTCTGTATCTTGTGCAAGATGGAGGTGATGATAAACTATTGTCTGTTTTAAGAAGTTGGTATGATGAAATTGTCAAGCAAATGGCAATTACAAAAGAACTTACTGATGCTTGTAAAGGTGAGATTGTTATTTGTAAATTGTTAATTTAGCACTGTCACTGAATGGAGCTCATTTCTGAACTGTGTTTGTAATTTTTGTTTTAGGAGAAATGACATCTGCATTGGAGGAGGATTTGAGATTTTCTCCAAAACCAAAGGCAAAGAATGGAACAGTAACATTTGATGAGAAAGGTCAGAGAGAGTGAGAGGTCCTTACCCTGTCACCAGTGCCAACTGTCAGTCACTGTACCCAGCCAGCACCCACCTCAAAACCAACCCATCACCACACCAACACCACCTATTGAGCACCACCCACCTAATACCACCCAACCAACACAACCCACCCAACACAACCTACCCAGTCAACACCCACCCAGCACCACCCACCCAACAACACCCACCCACCAAATACCACCCACCCAACACCACCTTCCCAACACCACCCACCCAACACCACCTTCCCAACACCACCCACCCAACACCACCTTCCCAACACCACCCACCCAATACCACCCACCCAACAACACCCACCCACCCAATACCACCCACCCAACACCACCCATCCAACACCACCCATCCAACACCACCCATCCAACACCACCCACCCAACACCACCCACCCAACACCACCCATCCAACACCACCCACCCAACACCACCCACCCAACACCACCCACCCAACACCACCCACCCAACACCACCTTTCCAACACCACCCACCCAACACCACCCACCCAATACCACCTTCCCAACTCCACCCACCCAACACCACCTTCCCAACACCACCCACCCAACACCACCCATCCAACACCACCCACCCAACACCACCCACCCAACACCACCCACCCAATACCACCCACCCAACACCACCCATCCAACACCACCCATCCAACACCACCCACCCAACACCACCCACCCAACACCACCCACCCAACACCACCCACCCAACACCACCTTCCCAACTCCACCCACCCAACACCACCTTCCCAACACCACCCACCCAACACCACCCACCCAATACCACCTTCCCAACTCCACCCACCCAACACCACCCACCCAACACCACCCACCCAATACCACCTTCCCAACTACACCCACCCAACACCACCCACCCAATACCACCTTCCCAACACCACCCACCCAACACCACCTTCCCAACACCACCCACCCAACACCACCCACCCAACACCACCCACCCAACACCACCCACCCAACACCACCCACCCAACACCACCCACCCAACACCACCTTCCAACACCACCCACCCAACACCACCTTCCCAACTACACCCACCCAACACCACCTTCCCAACACCACCCACCCAACACCACCCATCCAACACCACCCACCCAACACCACCCACCCAACACCACCCACCCAACACCACCCACCCAACACCACCCACCCAACACCACCCACCCAACACCACCCACCCAACACCACCCACCCAACACCACCCATCCCAACACCACCCACCCAACACCACCTTCCCAACACCACCCACCCAACACCACCCACCCAACACCACCCACCCAACACCACCCACCCAACACCACCCACCCAACACCACCCACCCAACACCACCCACCCAACACCACCTTCCCAACACCACCCACCCAACACCACCTTCCCAACACCACCCACCCAACACCACCCATCCAACACCACCCATCCAACACCACCCACCCAACACCACCCACCCAACACCACCCACCCAACACCACCTTTCCAACACCACCCACCCAACACCACCCACCCAATACCACCTTCCCAACTCCACCCACCCAACACCACCTTCCCAACACCACCCACCCAACACCACCCATCCAACACCACCCACCCAACACCACCCACCCAACACCACCCACCCAATACCACCCACCCAACACCACCCATCCAACACCACCCATCCAACACCACCCACCCAACACCACCCACCCAACACCACCCACCCAACACCACCCACCCAATACCACCTTCCCAACTCCACCCACCCAACACCACCTTCCCAACACCACCCACCCAACACCACCCACCCAATACCACCTTCCCAACTCCACCCACCCAACACCACCCACCCAACACCACCCACCCAATACCACCTTCCCAACTACACCCACCCAACACCACCCACCCAATACCACCTTCCCAACTACACCCACCCAACACCACCTTCCCAACACCACCCACCCAACACCACCCACCCAACACCACCCACCCAACACCACCCACCCAACACCACCCACCCAACACCACCTTTCCAACACCACCCACCCAACACCACCTTCCCAACTACACCCACCCAACACCACCTTCCCAACACCACCCACCCAACACCACCCATCCAACACCACCCACCCAACACCACCCACCCAACACCACCCACCCAACACCACCCACCCAACACCACCCACCCAACACCACCCACCCAACACCACCCACCCAATACCACCCATCCAACACCACCCATCCAACACCACCCACCCAACACCACCTTTCCAACACCACCCACCCAACACCACCCACCCAACACCACCCACCCAACACCACCCACCCAACACCACCCACCCAACACCACCATCCCAATACTACCCGCTCAGCACCATGCACCACTTTCTTAGTACCATCCACACAAAACCACTCTCCTAGCACCACTCAGCACCATCTTATCCGTTTCGTATTCTCTATCTCAACAGGTTTGCCGCAGTTGAACTTTGTTTCAGATGATTCAGTAAAAGACAAGATTGTTTCATGGACGAAGGTGCTACCAACAGAATCTCCTGATACGAAGAAACCAGACTCTGATTTAAACCAATCTTTGCCATCAGATAAAACAAATGAACCAGAGAAAAGTAATGCCAACTGTGTGAATAAAAAATCAACTGAAGAAACCAAGTCTGACTCCAAGAACTTGGTAAAGTTGGATGAACAGAAGATGTCAACTCCAGTAAAAAGTAAATGTATACCATAGAAAAAAAAGCCCCAAAAATAAGCTTCTCTGTATATTGTACTATATATAATACTAATTAGGTATTTTGATCCCGTGGTGTAGAACAATCCCGAAGGCTTGATATAACTTTTCAAATGAATCCGTATTTAGTGTCGTTTTCAGCTCACTTTTTAACGCGCGGTTCGGAAGTCGTTGCCGAGTTCCAAATTACATTTCTAAATTCAGATGTTCATTACGAAGTTCGATTTGATGTTCGAATGTTCGATTTGAAGTTCAGCTTTGCGCCTTTCTTTGGCTACGCAGTTGGTAATTTGGAATTGCAGAATGATTAACAACATTTTCCGAAAGAAATATCAAAAGGAAATCTGGTCAACCGAAGGTTTTCCATAAATGTGAACTTCGAATCGAACATTCGAACATCAAATCGAACTTCGTAAATCAACTTCTGAACTTAGAAACGTAATTCGATACTTGGCAACGAACTTCCAAACCGCGCGTTGAAAACTGAAAAGTTATCTGAAATCGACAATAAAAAGCAATTGAAGTGAAAGTTGTTTTATTTCCTATGTTAATGTGTTTTTCTGATGAATTATTGATACGTTTGAAACTGGAACATTAGAAAACGTTAATTACACTGTGAAATACACGTAGATTTTATACGTAAAAACATTTTGTGATTGTCCTACCCAAGAAGTCACAACGTCGCTGCTACTGGTATGTATTTGAATGTTTATTCTATTTTAATAATTTCTGTTTCGTTTTTCAAGTGGAGTCCACGTCAACTGAAGCCGTGAAGAAACTAACAAGCAATGATTCTATTGAAGATGCAACGAAAGTCAATCCAGCCACTTCAAAGAAAGTTGTTCCTACAACTATATCGTACAAATACGAGCATGGTTCAATTGTGGCTACCAGGATACATAATGAAGGCACAGCGTTGATCAACGTAACAAAACCTCAACTGATCCAGAATACTGCTAAACAATCTGTCACTTTACCGAAGGACTCTTCAACGCAAGGATCTAATACCCCAAAAGTTACTGCCATCAGCAGCTCTGCCGGGAGTACAGCCACTAAAATTGTCATCAATGTTCCCAAACCAGCACCATCAGCACCTAAGATAAAGAAATTATTCAAGTTAGGCATGGAGAAGACATACGAATCTTATGTTAATCAATTTTTCGCTAATCCACTTGCCAAAAACAAACAACAAGCGAACGAAGAACGAGACAGACGACGAGGGATTTCCACGAAGTTCAATCTCGGGGACTACACGTACACCGGATCATTGGTTGGGAATATAGAAAGAATATTACTAACCCTCCGTTGTTCAGTTGTCACCCTCGAGACGTCTATTCCTTCTGCCTTTATGCACCCGATGTGGCCAGTCCAGCGATCAACCTGGGTTAAAGCTGTACACCTTAGTAAGAGTTCTACAGAGTTTGCTTCCGTGTTAGCATTCTTGGAAAGTTTTATCAAGCCAGTTGTCATGCGCAGTGTGTGGAACGACGCTGGTGGGCATCTGGAGTTTTTTCGTAATTTATGCGAGTCTAAGCCTGGGACGGTGAGTAAAAAAACGAGCAGAGAAGAAGAAGAGGAGCTACAGAGTAAACAGATAACAAGTAAGTGGAATGATATTGAAATTTTAACGAACCTAATACAGTTGAACCCCTATTAACGGACACCCCTTTTAAGTGGACGCCTCTCTTAAGCAGACATATATATATATATATATATATATATATATATATATATATATATATATATATATATTCGCTCTTGGTATTGAGCACTTTCCGACATTCCGTGAACAAAACCACACGTGCTCGTTATATATATATATATTTATGTATATATATATATATATATATATATATATATATATATATATATATATATATATATATATATATATAATAAATACAGTTACAGTAACAACGAACTTTCCGTGTAATATGTGGACGTGGTAGGGCAGTTTGAAGGTCTGGGGGGCCTCTTTTCCCACGCTAACTGGTCACGTGGTTAAGGCCTATATAAGCAACGTCAAAAGGAGGCTCAGCACTGTTCTTGGTTGTGTCAAGGCCAGCAAATGCCAAGGTTGACTTGGAATAGATAGATATACATATACATATACATATACATATACATATACATATACATATACATATACATATACATATACAATATGCATATGCATATACATATGCATATACATATACATACTTGAGACAACATTTGTACGTACAGTATCTTCCTTTATTTGTGCTAGTATTTAAAAATGTTTTCTTGTCCCTAGCGCACGGTCCTAAATATTACTCTTGGCTTCCAAACCATCAAATCTGGAAACACAAAGGAGAAGAGTATCGCATCTACGGCGGAGGGGGGTGGGCCTGGGTCAGTCAGAACCGGAAACGGAAACACGTGGAGAAAATAACAAAGGAAGTCCGTGACGCGAAAATAAGAAAGTTCGAAAAAACCTTCGACGTGGCGTTGAAACGAAAACTAAGCAAGAAACTAGAGGCGAAGTCGAGTGCAGTGAGATCATCGAAAGTTGCTGTAGGTCAAGCTAGTACTGGCCAAACACGTGGGAATGCAACCAGAGCGGGGGTCACCACGGCAAGGCCCTCTCAAACGTTTATCACACAAAAACACGTGGTCTCTTCCGTGGGTAGCGTTACTTTAGTGACTACTTCAACAGCTGTGAATCAATGCGTGCAAACTACGCGATGTGTTCCATCAACGATCCTGAATGTTCCTCTAGTAAGCTCAGGTATGCAGTCAAGAATTCCGACGACCGCAGGAATCTCTTCCATGGTGGAAACTGCAAGTACTCCTGTAGCTGCATCGTCAACTATCTCTAATGTGCCTACTCAGAGCATACCGTTCGTAAACCCTCTTATTGCGTCAGCAAACCCGAATGTACCCTTGGTAACCCCGATTCTACATGCCCCGTTACTGATGCCCGGTGTGTCTTCAGCAACACGAAGTATACCATCAGCAACTTTGATTGTCCCTTCAGCAACCCAAACTGCATCTTTAACAACCCTAACTGCACCTTCAGCAACCCTAACTGCACCTTCAACATTAACTGGACCTTCAGCAACCCTAACTACACCTTCAGCAACCCTAACTGCACCTTCAGCAACCCTAACTGCACCTTCAGCAACCCTAACTGTACATTCAGCAACCCTAACTGCACCTTCAGCAACTCTAACTGCACCTTTAGCAACCCTAACTGCACCTTCAGCAACCCTAACCGCACCTTCAGCAGCCCTAACTGCACCTTCAGCAACCCTAACTGCACCTTCAGCAGCCCTAACTGCACCTTCAGCAACCATAACTGCACCTTCAGCAACCCTAACTGCACCTTCAGCAACCCTAACTGCACCTTCAGCAACCCTAACTGCACCTTCAGCAACCCTAACTGCACCTTCAGCAACCCTCGCTACACCTTCAGCAACCCTAACTGCACCTTCAGCAGCCCTAACTGCACCTTCGGCAACCCTAACTGCACCTTCAACAACCTTAACTGCTACAAGTGTACCATCAGCAACTTCTAGTGTCCAAATGACAACCTCCAGTGTACTGTCAGCGACCACCCATATACCTTCAGCAACCACCAGTGTACCATCAGCAACCTCCAGTGTACCATCAGTGACCACCAATGTACCATCAATGACCACCAGTGTACCATCTGTAACCACCAGTGTACCATCAGCAACCACCAATGTACCATCAATGACCCCTAGTGTACCATCACTGACAACCAGTATACCATCAGTGACCACCAGTGTACCACTGACAACCTCTAGTGTACTGTCAACAACCACTTATGTTCTATCAGCCACCACCAGTTTGTCATCAGCCACCACAAGTGTGCCATTAAAAACTTCCATTGTTCCATCAGTGACCACCAGTGAACATTCAGTGACCACCAGTACTCCGTCAGCTACCTCCACTAAACCACCAGCAACTTCTGACAATAATATATTGTCAACTGAGCCAGCTCTAGATGAAGAAACTGTGTCACCTGGTACTCAATACCTACCTCAACATCCAACAACTAGCGAACCTTCTGTCACACGAAGAGAACCATCTGTCGCACCAACTGAACCTTCTGTCACACCAGCTGAACCTTCTGTCACACCAACTGAACCTTCTGTCACACCAACTGAACCTTCTGTCACACCAGCTGAACCTTCTGTCGCACCAGCTGAACCTTCTGCTCCGGATATTAAGGAAGACCACGTGGTTCAAGAATGTTTGACATTGTCTACACTGAGTGAGGTCACACAGTCTGAAACATGTCCTGATTCAGTCCCAACTGATCAAGCTATGGTAGGTGAAGATTCAAGTGGAGCCGCTACCAGTGATGTCACTGTTGATGCAGGTAAAGATGGAACTTGTGTGCTTGAAACTGGATCTAATGATGGAAATTGCTCTCGCGCTGGTCAAAATGGCGGTGTCTTGATTGACGTCATGGCAACTGCCTTTCAGGAAACGTCTGATGTTGGTTCTAGTGGTGGTTCTAGTGGTGGTGGTCTTACTACTCCAAGAAATGAAGGTATATCAAGTGCTGGGGTGGATATGGTTTCAGATGTTAGCCTGACTAACAGTAGTGATGGTTGTAATGGTAGTGATATTAGTGAAACTGTAAACCATGCAACAACCACTGGCACATGTACTACTGACCAGTTCAGTTACATTTCCAGCTGTGATGAAGCCAACCGTGTTGTTACAACAACTGAAGATACTGACATTACTGATCATACTAGCGTTGCTACACAAGATGATAGCGTTGCTACTCCAGATACTAGCGTTGCTACTCCAGATACTAGCGTTGCTACTCCAGATACTAGCGTTGCTACTCAAGATACTAGCGTTGCTACTCAAGATACTAGCGTTGCTACTCAAGATACTAGCGTTGCTACTCAAGATACTAGCGTTGCTACTCAAGATACTAGCGTTGCTACTCAAGATACTAGCGTTGCTACTCAAGATACTAGCGTTGCTACTCAAAATACTAGCGTTGCTACTCAAAATACTAGCGTTGCTACTCAAGATACTAGCGTTGCTACTCAAAATACTAGCGTTGCTACTCAAGATACTAGCGTTGCTACTCAAGATACTAGCGTTGCTACTCAAAATACTAGCGTTGCTACTCAAGATACTAGCGTTGCTACTCAAGATACTTGTTCCAGAGCTTCTCAACCTAGCATTGTTACCAAGGACGAAGCTTTACCAAATATTACTACAACCAGTGAAACACTTCTCAGTAATCACCACACTGATCAAGAAACATGTTGTAGTTTAGAATCAGTTGGGAATGAAAAAGCTTCAGACGCTTCAGAAATAATGGAAGTTAGTGAACAAGACTCTGTTGTGTGTGATCCAGACGATGTCTTGGCAGATAATAACGACATTGACATGACCAGTGGAAACACGTTACCTTGTATTAAATCGACAAATAAAGACAATGGAAAAAGTAAAGAAATTGCAGAAAATGATGTGAGAATGGACGTGGACACAGAAGAGAGTTTGGAGGAAAATAGAATAGTCGTGCCTTGTTCTGAGAGAGATGGAACGATCATGCCTTGTTCTGAGAAAGATGGAATAATCATGCCTTGTCCTGAGAAAAATGGAACAGTCATGCCTTGCTCTGAGAAAGATGGAACAATCATGCCTTGTTCTGAGAAACGAGAGGGTCCACAAGAAGACACTGAGACAGTTGTAAAGAAAGGATCAGATGTCGAAGAAAACATGGATGTTGATGTTGTCAAAGTTAATGATGACACTCAAACGAAAGATCAGGTTGATGACGTCATAGGAGGTAATCAGGCTGCTGAGGAAGGATCAGGTAAACCGAGCACTAATATTACTGGGAACGAGAATAAACCTGACGCTGAAACCATCAAGAAGGGATATCAAGGAATCACATTGGCCAACTGTCTGGAGAAAGACCTCTTGAAGGAAGAGCACGCTGGTGTGAACTCTGTGGATACTACAGGTGATCTGAAACAGGAAGGGATAACTAAGGATCAGGAGAGTATAGTCAAGAATAAAAGCGAGTTTTCAAAATCGGTGGAAGAACTTGGAGATTTAGGTAGCGATAAGTGTTTACATCAGAAGAAACAAGTTATTAACAATGTTATAAAACACGACGAGGGAAAATGCGAGACCGTAAAGCATCAAGCTGATCACCAGGTGACATCTGGGGACAGTCAAAATAAACTTGGAAGTATAAATGTGATTGAGGGACCAACAACTAAGCTTCCTATGCCTCAACCATCTTGTACATTAACTGTAGTTGCTAAAAAAGAAGAAAGTACTAAGTCAGTTAGACCGAACCCAGTTGTTTCGACTTCCGGTCCTGAAACCTCGGGAAAAGCTACGTCATCGTCGGAGAATGTCGTGATAAAAGCATCTTCGACAGGTATGTGTTTAAACGAACTTACACCAGAGAAAGTTCTAAAATTTATCGCTGATGAACTGATGAAAGAGTCCGATGCTGGCAAGGCCTTATTATCTGGTGTAGCAGCTTCTTTGGCAGCTTCCGAAGGCAAGGCGAGTATATCCGAAGGTCAGTTGGGTCCGACCACAGTGACCAGAGGAATCACGGAACCTGTTAGACCTGTTACAAGCATGACGTCAGTCGTGCAAGGTGGCTTGACTAGCACTTCGTCTCCAGTGCGATTGATATTACAAGCTGTGCCAGGTAATCCAATGGTGCCAGGAAATCTCACTCAACCAGGAATCCAACTTCTTCAAACGTCAAGCCCGCAGAATGTCGTGACCGGTTCCAATCCGATGAGACCACTGACACCTATTGCGCCTGCGCAACGGTTTGTCATCAGTAATCTCCCGACTGGAACTGTGCTGGGCTCTCAAGGTCAGTTAATGACAAAGCAAGGTCAAGTCATCACTGCTCAAGGTATTGGTGGGACTAGGATTATTCGTATGACTATCCCACGAAGCTCAGTTGGACTATTACCCAAGACTCAAGTTGTTACTCCAGTGGTATCCAAACCAACGACCACCACTGCTATGTCGTCAAACGCTTCAACTGGCAATAAAGGAGTAGTCAAGCCTCGTACCCCACAACCCATAGCAACGGTTACATCACACGAAGCCTTGACTCAAACGTTCCCCATGCTTCACCCGGTTATTAAAGACGCGAGGGAGTTAATTAACCTTAACGTCAAGAAATGGAATCGTCGTTTAAGTCGAAAGAGTATCTTTGTGTTAGAGAAACACGTTGTACGAGCTTTAGCCAGGCGAGGAGGACTGAAGGAAGTGCCTGGATTTCATTATAACACCAAGTGGAATAGTTTGAATTATCCTCCAGACTTTCCACGACCGTCGTTCCGGGCCGCTTGGAGGTATAGAACACAGAGTATACGAACACTGGCCGCGGCTGCCTTACAGACCAGGATCCTGAATGCTAGTATGAAGTGGGAAGAAATGAATATTAGACCACCACGAGGAACAACTAACACTTTGAGAACGAGTTCAGGTAAGGTATTGTACTCCACTCCACTCTACTCTACTCTACTCTACTCTACTCTACTCTACTCTACTCTACTCTACTCTACTCTACTCTACTCTACTCTACTCTACTCTACTCTACTCTACTCTACTCTACTCTACTCTACTCTACTCTACTCTACTCTACTCTACTCTACTCTACTCTACTCTACTCTACTCTACTCTACTTTAATCTACTTTACTCCACTCCACTCCACTCTACTTTAATCTTACTCCACTCCACTCCACTCCACTCCACTCCACTCCACTCCACTCCACTCCACTCCACTCCACTCCACTCCACTCCACTCCACTCCACTCCACTCCACTCTACTCTACTCTACTCTACTCTACTCTACTCTACTCTACTCTACTCTAATTACTCTGCTCTATCTACTCTACTCTAATGTCTGACTATGACGACGGTAACCTTATTTACTTGTTCGGTTGCTTTTCTATCTTCTTCAAAGATTAACAAATATCATATTTGTTTCTTTTTCTTAGGAACTATCACAACGGAGATAACCGACCGTAAATTCTTGAGTAAAGATGGCTTACGTGTTCAATATCGTGTTCGTAAAACGATCAGATCATTGAGTTCTCCAGCTAACGTAGTGAAGACACCGCCTGCTCCTACTCATACGAAGAGTGGTCGGGAACTAAGACCAAAACAAACAGTTTACAGCGCAACACCAGAATTGGATATTCCTTTGGTTCCCAGAGTTATTGAAGCTTGGTGTGCAGAGGTAAGCGTGTACGCTTTTTTCTCGGACCGCTTAAGCCCGCACAGACGAGCAAGTTTTCCTTGACAAGTTCCTTGGTAGCTCTCCTTGCTCGTGTGTACGATGAACAATTTTTTCCCCAAACATTTTCCTTGACAATTTATAATTGCTCGTGTGTACGGTTGGACAAGTTTCCTTGACGGCAATGGTCGCGTAATAACCTTCGGAGATGATCTTGTCAAGTTTTCCTTGACGACTATACACACGAACAATTTTCCTTGTTCAAAAGCTGGCATGACCTGCTTTTGAACAAGGCTCCTTGTCAAGGAAAAACTTGTCAATTTGTGTCGTACACACGAATAAATAAAACTTGTCAAGGAAAAACTTGTCAAGGAAAACTTGGTCGTCTGTCCAGCACTTAAGTTTTGGCGGGAAAATTTCGGAGATTTAAACCCTATCATTTTCTGATAGTTTGACGTCTACACACGCAAAAACGCACACTCTGTGTCAGACCTGATGCAGAATGATGTCAGATCTGTAGCGAGCCCTGATACAGCCTGTTGCAGTATCAGCTATGATACAGCTATGATATATATGTATCATACCTGTAGCTACAACAGACTGTTCAGAACAGATTGTCAAACTGTATCAGCCTGACATGGTCAGTGCTGTATCAGTTTGATATAACAGACTGAACAGGTATGTTGTCTAACTAAATGTTTATACATCAGTGCTGGTACATTCTGTAGCTGTCAGGCTGTATCAAGGGTCGCCACATTTCTCTGAACAGATCTGATATCAGAGCTGATCAGACTGTGCGTTTTTACGTGTGTAGTCAACTCGAAAAAGACAAAAAATCAACTTCAGCACGAACATCCTACGAGAACTGTTTTCATGACACTTCATACCACACTATAACGTGTATGAAATGTTCTGTGCTTGTCTAGGAAAAACTGGAGCTTTGGGAAGTTCGTCAATACTGCGAACGAATTGAGCGTGAACGAGCGTTGATTAGAGAAAAACAACTTCAAGAAGAATACGCCATAAAAAATG
>OZ036011.1:10831193-10871193 GCA_964035015.1 Corallium rubrum
TTGTGTTTGTGTTTGTGTTTGTGTTTGTGTTTGTGTTTGTGTTTGTGTTTGTGTTTGTGTTTGTGTTTGTGTTTGTGTTTGTGTTTGTGTTTGTGTTTGTGTTTGTGTTTGTGTTTGTGTTTGTGTTTGTGTTTGTGTTTGTGTTGGTGTTGGTGTTGGTGTTGGTGTTGGTGTTGGTGTTGGTGTTGGTGTTGGTGTTGGTGTTGGTGTTGGTGTTGGTGTTGGTGTTGGTGTTGGTGTTGGTGTTGGTGTTGGTGTTGGTGTTGGTGTTGGTGTTGGTGTTGGTGTTGGTGTTGGTGTTGGTGTTGGTGTTGGTGTTGGTGTTGGTGTTGGTGTTGGTGTTGGTGTTGGTGTTGGTGTTGGTGTTGGTGTTGGTGTTGGTGTTGGTGTTGGTGTTGGTGTTGGTGTTGGTGTTGGTGTTGGTGTTGGTGTTGGTGTTGGTGTTGGTGTTGGTGTTGGTGTTGGTGTTGGTGTTGGTGTTGGTGTTGGTGTTGGTGTTGGTGTTGGTGTTGGTGTTGGTGTTGGTGTTGGTGTTGGTGTTGGTGTTGGTGTTGGTGTTGGTGTTGGTGTTGGTGTTGGTGTTGGTGTTGGTGTTGGTGTTGGTGTTGGTGTTGGTGTTGGTGTTGGTGTTGGTGTTGGTGTTGGTGTTGGTGTTGGTGTTGGTGTTGGTGTTGGTGTTGGTGTTGGTGTTGGTGTTGGTGTTGGTGTTGGTGTTGGTGTTGGTGTTGGTGTTGGTGTTGGTGTTGGTGTTGGTGTTGGTGTTGGTGTTGGTGTTGGTGTTGGTGTTGGTGTTGGTGTTGAAGGCCTGGGTCAACCGGTCGAAGGCTCGGTAATAAATGTAATAAACGTGGTTTTTACTACAAACTCTCGCTTCTATTACAAGTTGCTACGAGGTTGACAACAGCAAGCTTGTGGAAGCTTCATAAAATAGCGTCATCGTTACAAGTTACAACATGTTCCCAGACTTGTTGCGAAGTGTACTTAACAAATAAAACATAAAGCTCCGTGCATATGTACTCTTATAAAGGCACGTTTGACGTCATTTGAACACGAAAGAAGTTGAGTAGAGGCACGAGGCGATAACCGAGTGCCTTTACACTTCTTTCGTGTTCAAATGACGTCAAACGTACCTTTATAAGAGTACATATGCACAGGAGCGATATGTTTTATTTGTTTTATAAAATAAGAAGAGGAAAAATCAAACTAAAAGTGAGGTAGTTTAGGAATTTGGCGGGCTTTTCTGGCCATTCTACGTCATTTTACGTCATTCATGATCTCTGTTCTCTTATACATGCACGGAGCCCAGCCAATCAGATCGTGCGTAGAGGACACCTTATTTTATAACGTTATTTCTTTTCGTGAACTCCTTTTATTAGGTATAAAGAAAACTATGCCGGGGGGTGTGGTACAGCAGCAACAGCCAACCAAGACCCTGGCGAGGATGGCAGCTCTTAGTCAACGCTTAAAACACACGTCTAAAGAGACAGTGAAACAAGCGAAGAAACTTAAAACTGTTCGACGGTGGGTGCAGACGCCAATGTATCCTCAGGGAACCAAGTACATAACTTCTGAAGCAAGGCAAGAAATGAACAGGTCGAAAGAGTGTACACCCCTTTATTCTCATGGCTTTATTTTGCTTGCCATGTCGTATTCATATTTTGTACTATATTTTTTTTTTCATCGCCCTCCCCAATTCTCTTCTTCCTTCTCGTCTTTTTGTTTCTCCTCCTCCTCTCTCCTTTCCTCTCTTTTCTTTTTTTTTTTTTTTGTCTTTTTTTCTTCTTTCGCCCTTCATCTTCTTGCTTTCTCCCGTTCAACATCTTTTTTATTTCTTTTTCTGTTCTTTTTATTCACGTTGTTTTCCTCCTTGTTTCCCGTTTTTCTATTTCTTTTTCTTCCAATTGACAAGATTGAAAGTATTCTCTTGTCCTCTTCCCCGTGTTCCTCGTGTTTTCCTGCTCTCTGTCCTTTTCTTTCACGAATCACCTTCTGTATTCTAAAGAACTACAACATATGAAAAAAAAGAGCTCCTTAAATAATTGACAGAAACATTTATATTTTACAGAACGGCAATTTGTAAGAGAACTCTTGATCAAATAATTGACAAGGTCGAAAAAACCGAAAAGATCGAAGAGAGAAAAGAAATGAAACGAAAGTTCCGAGAAGAGAGCATGGTGTTGAAATTAGCGCGAATGAACAGTCAGAAACTCGATGGTCTGCTCCAGAAACGAAAAGAAGCGTTGAAAAAGGAAATTATGAAACAGCGAGCGTTTTTGGAAAAGGATATGGCGCATGAAATTCAGGCTGAGCTGAATATTTTGAAAAAACGTCGTCGTGAAGGTGTTGGAGAGTATGAGTTATTTCTGCAAAGGAAGAGATTCCGAGATGATGATAAACAGTATTGCGTATGCAAGACCCCGTATGATGAAACAGAGTAGGTTTCAATCTCGTTCCCAGAGCCCACGTTCCCCACCCGGGAAACGAGAGACTCTGGGATAATCCGTTTCACATCGATATTTCATTGGCTGATAAACACAGTGAACTCTATGTAACTCTTCTTCCGGATAACAAGAATCTTGTGATGGCGTGAACGGATTATCCCAGAGCCGCTCCTCTCGTTTCCCGCCCGCTGGGTAAGGGGAACGTGGGTTCAGTAAAACAATGAAGGGGTCATTTTGGGCCAGCTCAGGCAGGAATGGGTTAATCACTTGTTAATCCATTGCTGCCTAGGATGTCTGAGGGTTCTCTCTTTGATGAGTAAAATCATCTGGTGTTAGACAGAGTAAAACAATAAAAGGGGTCATTTTGGGCTGGCTAAGGCAGGAATGTGTTAAGGGATTTTGTGCTGAGTGCTTCGCTCCAATAAGACTAAACAGTGAACAAAACTTAAATGAAACACCTCCAACTACGTTTATGCAGTTAAACTAATTGTTTTGAATTTTTTTTGTTTTGTAGATTTTACGTTGGGTGTGATCTGTGTAAGAATTGGTTTCACGGGAAGTGTATTGGTATTTCTGCTGGGGACGCCAACGCCATGAGCGAGTATGTTTGCAACGAATGTGCCACGAAGCAGAAAGGCGTTGAAGAAGAAGAGTTGTATTGTGTATGTCGGCAACCGTATGACGACGCCAAGTAAGTTTACTGTTTTTGGATCTTGCTGTTGTTGGTGCTGGTGGTGCTGTTGCTGCTGTTGTTGGTGTTGTTGGTGTTGTGCTAGTTGGTGTTGGTGGTGGTATTTTGGTTGTGATTGTTGTTGGTGTTGTTGTTGCTTTTGTGGTTGTTGCTGCTGTTGTTGTTGCTGTTGTGGTTCTTGCTGTTGTTGTTGCTGCTGCTGCTGTGGTTGTGCTAGTTGTTGTGTTGTTGTTGTGGTGTGGTGGTGGTGGTGGTGGTGGTAGTGGTAGTGATGTTGTTTGGTGTTGTTGTGGTGTTGGTGGTGTTGTGGTGGTGGTGTTGGTGTTGTGGTGGTGTTGTGTTGGTGGTGGTGTTGGTGGTGTTGGTGGTGTTGGTGTTGTGGTGGTGTTGGTGTGGTGGTGGTGTTGTTGTGGTGGTGGTGGTGGCGTGGTGGTGTTGTTGTTGGTGTTGTGGTGTTGTGTTGCTGTTGGTGGTGGTGGTGGTGGTTGTTGCTGCTGTTATTGGGGTTGGTGGTGTTCTTGGTTGTTGTGGTTGTAGTTGTTGTTGTTGTTGTTGTTGTTGTTGTTGTTGTTGTTGTTGTTGTTGTTGTTGTTGTTGTTGTTGTTGTTGGTGTTGTTGTTGTTGTTGTTGTTGTTGTTGCTGCTGTTATTGTTTGGTGCTCTAACCAAGGTCATCTTGCTGAGCTTTCACTAGCTTCATGATGGTCGCTTCTAAAATCGTCTCGTGTAACATCTCCCTAATCCAACTAGCAATTGCTAATGTTTGTTTCTTTGTTTCTTTGAGGTTTTACGTCGGATGTGATCGATGCCAAGGATGGTTTCACGGCAGTTGTGTTGGTGTAACTCAAAGTGAAGCGGATAAAATTGATAGCTACGTATGCCCTCAATGTAAGAGCACCGCTGACAATGTAGAACAGACGCCGCTCACTGACAAGGATTATGAATCATTAAAACGGATTGTGCGCTCCTTACAGGTAATGACTCAAAGTGTGGGGGAGGGGGGGGGGGGTGTTTCAGGCTACTGGTTTTCCGTTCATCTCGTTTTTTCATCATCCGTTTTATTACTTCTCCATTACTTTATTTTGTCTATTTGTTTTTAATAATTAATAATAATAATTTATTAATTTATATAGCGCTCTAACTATACATATTCTAAAGCGCTGATAAAAAGAATTGGTTTACTAATATTTACAATCAACAGTATAATAACAATTAGCTAAATAAAAAGTAATCTGATCTTAATCCTTTAAATCGAAAGCTTCCTTAAAAAGATAAGTTTTGAAATGTTTTTTAAAAATGTCAATATTTGTTAAGTTTCTAATATTTGTGGGGAGAGCATTCCACAGTGTAGGTCCCGAAACGGCAAAAGCACAATCTCCAAAGGACTTGCATCTTGTTCTTGGTATGTATAATACCAATTCCTCAGAGGACCGGAGATGATACCGCCCTGTAGATTTTGCTTCCTGGTATTTTCGTTCATTTGTTTTTTGATATATATATATATATATTTTATCTGTAGAGTCATAAAATGTCATGGCCATTTTTGGAACCGGTTACTTCTGATGATGCACCGGATTATTTCGACATTATTAAAGAACCTATGGGTAAGAGCGAAAGACAAAGTGAAATGGAAAGGAAAAGAGCAGAATAGGAAGGGAAGAAAATAAAATGATGAGGAGAGAGGAGAAGAGAATGGAAGAGAAGAAAGGAGGAGAGGAAGAGGAGGAGAAGAGGAAGAAAAGAGTAGGGAGGGAAGGTAGGTAAGTAGGTAGGTAGGTAGGTAGGTAGGTAGGTAGGTAGGTAGGTAGGTAGGTACGTACGTACGTACGTACGTACGTACGTAGGTAGGTAGGTAGGTAGGTAGGTAGGTAGGTAGGTAGGTAGGTAGGTAGGTAGGTAGGTAGGTAGGTAGGTAGGTAGGTAGGTAGGTAGGTAGGTAGGTAGGGAGGTAGGGAGGGAGGGAGGGAGGGAGGGAGGGAGGGAGGGAGGGGAGGGAGGGAGGGAGGGGAGGGAAGGGAAGGAAGGGAAGGAAGGGAACGAACGAACGAACGAACGAACGAACGAACGAACGAACGAACGAACGAACGAACGAACGAACGAACGAACGAACGAACGAACGAACGAACGAACGAACGAACGAACGAACGAACGAACGAACGAACGAACGAAAATTCAAAATTCCTGAGCTTTTTCTTATAAATCTGTTGTGTTCTTCATTTTTCAGATCTTTCAAAAATCGAGGAAAATATCCATTCCAAGGGTTATAAACAATTGACCAGTTTCGTTGCGGATGTTTCCAAGATTTTTAACAACTGTCGCCTGTATAACCCTAGAGACTCTCCATTTTATAGATGTGCCGAAGTCGTCGAAAGCTTCTTCGTTCAGAAACTGAACGCTCTTAAAGCCACAAAACGCTGAATAACTTGGTACAATAACGGTCACTTTAACCAGGGTTTCCGCCAGAGGTGTGATGCGTGGGATTTATACACAACCCAACCCCCAACCCCCCCCCCTCCTTTCCCCTGAGAAAATATAGTTTGGGGATACCTCCCCAAAAAATGACTTCAATAATGGTTTATATCTTCTGCTTTAACACTTAACCTTTACTCTTAAATGCACTAGGAATATAGTATTAAAATCCAAACGGTTTTGCTTAAAAAAATTAGTCTAAATCAATCTGCATGTACGAAAAAGTTACGGTTTTATTATATATAAACCATTATCATACCCCCCCCCCCCCCCCAATGTTCCCTTGGGATGCCCCTCCTCCCATCCTGAAAGTTCTGGCTGGAACCCTGACTTGAAGGCGAAATACGATGGTACCAAATCAACTTGTTGCTGACGACAACGAACAAAACGTTAATTTATTTTTTGGAAGTGTCTTAAAAAAACGAACCATCTCTTGTGTGGTGATTTCATATTAATAGTTTACTGTATAAAATATAACATATTCCTGAATACAGCTCAGTTTTAACGGCAAAAAATTGGGCAGTTCTGAATGTTAGTTTACGTACTTAAAAAATTTTGCCTAAAATTACAGAAGGTACATTATTTTTCTCGCGAAAATCTTTGAAATCTAGTCTGCCAACCCTGACCGTTAGTCCCGGCTTCAACCCCCCCCCCCCCCCCCCCCCCATCGCGCTGATCTCGCGTGTAAGCCTCCGCGCGAACTTCGTGTTGAGACACGTTCTTCCAAGGGCAATCAAAGTCAAACTTCCTCTACAATGGCCGGGGGAAATTTGAACCATTTCATGTAGTAAAAACACCGTGATGTTTGAATTTTGGGACGTTACTTATATCAGTTGAGTAGTTGTACAAATAATGTAGTATTTTATTACCCTGGATTGACAAGCGTTTTAAAGCAAGAGGGTTTACAGTAAAAGGTATGTGACTGATCTGTATGACAATGTAATTGTGTATATACTAAAGTACAGTCGGTCTCGTTTATTTAGAGTTTAAATGTATTGTAGTAATTTTCAATTTTGTTCTCATCTTGTTGTGTACTTACACACACTTCAATATTTGACGCGATTTTTTTAAACGATAACATGGAGCTCGCATCAGGCTAGGTAAAAATATGCTGAGATCTAGATTTGTTCTGAGAGATTTCAAGCCAAATTTAAGTATACCTTCCCTCACCTCTCAATTAGTATACGAAATTGCTACGCTTTTTAAAAATTTAGATAAATTTAGCAAAGTATAGTCGCTACTATTAGTAAAAGCATCCCTCAAACTGGGGATGCATGGCACTTCTCACCACTGGTAGTATAAAATCATCTGGTGTCACTGACACAGAATAAAATAATATATAGTGCTTTTGTAAGGTGCTGTTACACGATGCGATTTTTCTTGCAAGTTGCAACAAATTTACCCGTGAAAAAAAAATCGCAAGTTGCAGGAAGGGTGTTACATGTTCAGCAACTTGAATTGCGATTTTTGTTGCAAGTTGCAGCAAAAAGTAGAACCCATCCAACTTTTCTTGCAACATGGCAAAAATGACAAAATAGCAAGTTGCTACAGGGTGTTACATGGTGCAATTTTTTATGCAACTTGCAACATTCAGTGATTTGTTGCAAGAAAAATCACATCGTGTAACAGGTGCACCTTTAGTAAAAGAGTAGAAAGACAGTATAAAGTAATGCAATATATATATAATGATAAATATATTAACCCTTGGTGTTAACCCTTTCACTCCCAACTTTCTGGGAGCTCTCCCAGAAAAGTAAAATTGTCTGGCTTTAGACCAGGACTGTAGGAAGATGTTTCAGGTTAGGGGGGCTTGTCGAGCTCCAAAGATGCGAGAACTTTCTAGGAAGGGGGGGGGGGGGGGGGGGGGCTGGAAAATTTTTGATGTTCTCACTCTGAAACACGATTTCCTGCATTTCAACGTCACTTTTACAACAAAATATTAATGCGCCATACATCTGCTAACTGGTGGGAGAAAACCTGTGCTTTGACGTCGAATTGTTAGGGGGGCTTGGCACCCTGCTTGCAACAAATAGTGGGGTACCAGCCCCCCACAGAGTAAAATAATAACGTACAGAAAATTCTGTACATGTATTTGGGAGTGAAAGGCTTAAACACCCTCCCCTGAGTGTTATGGATATTTTCTGGAACTATATACATTTACAACTTTATATATAATTTTAATATGAATTATTCTCCTTACAAGCTGCAGGAAATGTCCAATTGGGTTTTTTATCAAAGTCATCATGGTAATTTATGTTGCTATTTCAAGAATAGCCTGCAAGACCTATCCATAAAAGTGTCAAAGAAACGATAACATCAGCTATTAATATAAAGAGGAATGACAACCAAATATGCCTATTTTTTGGGCTAGAAAAGTCTGAAAATGCCGGATAGTCTTGGAGTGTTGTCTGATGTCAAATTTGGTACAAAGCTTGGTGGTAGTTCTTTTGAAAATGGTAGTTTGTATAACAAGTTTAGAAGTACACTGGTGACAGGCAAATATAATAGCTGTAAGAATCATGACTGGGTTCTAGATGGTGACATGAATGTTGAAACGTACATTGGTGATGTTTCAGAATTCTCTGTTATCAAAGAATACCTAACTACTGACAAAGATGAAAATAACTTTACATCAGTAAAATACTTTCAGAAGCACCAAGAGTCTTCCAGTTCTGGTGAATTACTCCTCTTTGTTGGTGATGTGTGTGCTGTTATTCCAAAGTATAACCAATCTGGACATATCTATTCAGATTTCAAGCTTAATGTCATTCAAGATGTCTTGTATCGCCCTTCAAGCAATTCATGGCAATGTTTAGCCAGCCCAGTTGTTCATATGCAGCCTCATGGTGCCAAATTCTTCAGTTCAGATCCTGCTATAATTTTTCTACCTGTCACTGTTTATTTAGAAGCTGATGATGAAATCATTTGTTTATGCAGTGATACTGAAATGGGAGAGAACTTGAAATGGAGAGTGGTTAGTTCTGAAGATTATGAAGTATATGATGGCTTTATTAAAATAAGAGCTAACCATTTTAGTTTTTACACATCAGTTGTCAAAAAGGGCTACCCTGAAGTGTCTAAAATGATCTATGCTGGTGAAGGAGGTACCCTTGAACCTCCAGGTGTACCAGGAGTTGAAGTGATATTCCCTGCTTCAGCAGTCCAGTATGATATCAAAGCCACCGTTAAAGTGATGTTTGCTGATGGTCCTTACGACGTTGACCATGAAGATCCTACGGCTCATGCGTTAGCAGCTCCAGTTATTAAACTTGGCCCTACTGGTCATCAGTTTAATCCAGAAAGTAAAGAACCTGTTCAAGTACGTCTTCCCTTGCCAAGTGGTAGAGAGATCTTGGAAAACTGTGGTCGACCATTTTTGACATTCTGGCAAAGCACAACAGCAGAAGGTCAAGATTTGGAGTGGAAATTATTTCATACTGATTATAGAATCGATGTTGACAATGATGGGCTCTACTCGGTTTATTTTCCTGTTACTCACTTCACCTTCTTTCGTGTTTTATGGAGCATTTTGGATTCAGTGGTCAATGAAGCAAAGATCGGTGCTTCTTTTTTCTTTCCCAACTTTCCATTTTATGTTGGTTTCCAGGCATTTATGTCTGAGAATGATGAAGACAAGACATTTGGTCTTTGTTTTTTGTGCTACAAAATGGGCAATCCTCCTGAACCTGTTGGAAATTATCCAGTCTTTGTAGGAAGCAAAGTGCCAAGAATGGTGAAATGTGGTCTGCTTCAAATCAGGTAAAATTATTATATTGGACCTTCATATAATTTTTGTTTAACCCATTCCTGCTGAGCAAGGCTTTTATTAGTTTGTTCTGGCTAATACCAGATGATTTTATTCCTAAAGTTTTATTCCTAGAGTTTGTTCCAAACTTTTTGAGGCCAATAAGGATTTTGGAGAAGAGGTTCTTTCACAGCAAGAGGTCTTTACTGGTCGTCCATTTGATAAACAATTTGCCTGCAGATATATTTGCCCTAAAGTTCCAGTTTTTGGTACGATTGGTAAAGTATATGTAGAGAGACTAAACGACGATGGGACTGTGGAACCACTTTTTGACTTTCTACTTACTAAGGTATAAAAATTGATTTACAGAATTTCTATGTTGATTCCTAAGCCAAGATGTACCAAGTGAACATAGATTTAGTTTTCCAGTTTTGAATTAGGTTCTCTAAATTGCTGTTGTAACAGTTGTTTTTTTCCATTCATTTGGTTAATAGCCCCAACCTGCCCAAGAGGTGCCTCAGGCAACAAGTGGTGGTTTTCAAAATAGTGGGAAAGAAGAGCATGATGAATCATGGGAAGGGAAACTGAGCTTGGAGTTAGCTAGTATGTTGGGTTTTTTTGTTTTGGTACAGTAGCTGGTTTTTGTTTTTCAAAAATTAATATACTGTAAATAGGAAACATGAGGTCAAAAACACTGACTTACCGTATATTTAATGCTGACCTTTTTTTATAATTTAAAGCTGTTTTAAGTATTAAAACAAATCAAGATCTTGGTGATGATGTATGGGAAGACATCGCTCGTGCTCTTGGTTACACAGCATTAGAGATAGACATGAAATTTAAAGGTGAAGCTGAACCTTTAGAGAAACTGGTGAAGGACTACAAGAGAAGGGGAGGAAGCCCCAATGATTTAATTACCGCTATGTACACAGTTGGTCGTAAGGAGAATATTCGCGAGTATGAACAAAGAATAAGAAGTGTTTTGCCTGAAGGTGAAAGCTCTTCGGAAGATGATGTTGTTGGTCATAATGGTGAGTTGACTTTATTTTGAAGATTACACTGGAAATTCCATGGAATTATAAAAAGAAGGATTATTTAGAAATGCCACAGAATATTCTGTAGAGTACAAAAATCCTTCTTGTTTTTTTGTCAGGTTCCATTTCACCAAGTCGAACGTCTTCGTTGCAAAATTCCGAACCTTCCTCTAGTGGCATTGTCTTGCCATCTATGCCCATCAACAATCGGAAACGAAGACACAGCAACAATGGTCCTGTTTCTGAAGCAAAGCTTGCTGATATTGCTGCCAAGGTCCAATCACATTGGAAGAGGCTGGGGAGAGCTTTAGAACTGGATGAAGATCAAATAAGAGAAATTGATCGTGATTACGAGAACGAAGGGATCCAGGAGCAAGCTTACCAAATGTTGTTGGCATGGAAACAACGATACCCTGACAATGGTTATGACTCTTTGGCCCAGGCACTGGGCAAGTTACATTTAAATGGTGTTGCTAGGCAACTGTATTTTAACTAGGTAAATATTTTATCTAGATATTTTTTAAATTTTCATCCTTTTAATGGTTTTCTTACAACTTCCACTTCAGTTTACACCTGAGTTATTACCATTTTTGGCAACTCATCTCAAGTACACAAACATACTTGGATCTTGTAGATAAGAATTACCCAACTTAGGAATTATACTGTATATACTGTGTATGCACTGCACTGCACTGTACTGTATTGTACTGTACTGTACTGTACTGTACTGTACTGTACTGTACTGTACTGTACTGTACTGTACTGTACTGTACTGTGTTGTACTGTACTGTACTGTACTGTGTTTGCACTGCACCACTGTACTGTACTGTACTGTACTGTACTGTGTTGTACTGTACTGTACTGTACTGTATTGCACCACTGTACTGTACTGTACTGTACTGTACTGTACTGTACTGTACTGTACTGTACTGTACTGTACTGTACTGTACTGTGTTTGCACTGCACCACACTGTACTGTACTGTACTGTATTGTATTGTATTGTATTGTATTGTACTGTGTATGCACTGTAATGCACTGCACCACACTGTACTGTGTTGTACTGTACTGCACTGCACTACTCTGTACTGTACTGTACTGTACTACATGGCACTGTAGTTAGCAACAGAGACAAAATATCCATGGTTTCTGCTTTCAACACAGCGCTAGTTGCAGTCAGTAATCTTACAAAGATTGGTTTGGGTAATAACTCAACCAGTTGTCTTAATCGACTCAAGCAGAAAAATGACTTGTATCTTCGTGACATGTTTGATAAGCAGCTAAACCAGGGCATAGTTTTTTATCATGTGTTAAATATATTTAAAGTAAAACTAGACAAACTAAAGTTCTATTTTTAAAAAACAACATGTAAATAGTATGCTTTTCCATATATTCATATTCAAAGCCTTTTTCGTGTAAAATTATGTGCCGCAAGTAGCTTAGACCATTTTTAATACTAGCACATTAAACAGATTGTCAAAAGAATGAATTTTCAAAGATAATATTAAAATAAAGGCCATAAAGAATCACCTCTCACCAACACCCACCCCCCCCCCACCCCCCAGCCGAATACCAGTTTCCATGTCGCTAAAATGGATGACTCAAAAGGACCCTTAACTGGCGAAGCATGGCTAGTTCCCCCCCCCCCTCCCTCCCAGTTCCGCGGTTTTCTCAATGTATCATCGAACTCCACTGAATCTCAATATTTTTACAATCTTCTGGGTCACCAAATTCCCAACAAATCCCCTAACCAATAGTCAGAAATGAGAAATCTAGTTTATGGAGAAAAGCCACGTAAGGCATGGGGGAGGGTCCTTTTGAATGATCCTTTTTAGAGCCGACCCTCTGCTCGAGTGGCGGGAAATTTTGTAAAGATGGTTGGTTGGCTGGCAATTGAGATGTTTGTCTTTATTTTACGTCCTCAAAACTGGTTCACCGTCGTTGAATAATGGATAAAAAGTTGCAGAGAAGACTCACAGGAAGACAAACAAGACGTCAAGGATTTAAGGTTAATAGTTAAGCCTTATTAAACGTAAAAAATTCGCTATGAAATTGCGGTCAAGATTCAGGTCAAAGCCGCCATGTTGTTTAAATTGAACACGGTGTTTTAAATAATTTACATAGAGATAAATAAATTTCTTTAAAGGAAACTTATGCTTAGGTAAAAGGATTATTAGTGGGGATTATTCTCTCTCCCCAAAGGTTTAATATTTTGTTTTCTTTCATTTTGGCGTGTATTTGTTCCGAATGTTGACTGCAAAATACAGTGGGTGAACGACCGCGCCTATATAATGTGGGGACTGGTGACTACGATGTTGCAATTAATTTAATTAATTAATTATAGGATTAATTTACTAATAATAGAAAACCACACCAAACCATAAAGTTTGATGAATTTATAATCAGAAATTGTCAACATGGTGTTTGCAGTCTAGGTGTTCTCCACCAGAAAATTTTTTTGCAATCTTTGTGCAAAAAAAGTGGTGTGTTTACCAAGTAATTCTGAGGTTTCAGACAGGGGGGGCTATAACATTCGAGGTCCCCCCTGGAAAATTTTTGAATTTTAAGTCAAAAATTACATCTAGATCTCAATCTACTACAAAATTTTCAGAATTTTTGTACACTCAGCACCTGACTGCTGAGTGTACAAAATTTTCAGAATTTTTGTACGCTCAGCACCTGACTGCTGAGTGTACAAAATTTTCAGAATTTTTGTACGCTGGGCACCTGACTGCTGAGTGTACAAAATTTGTCAGACTTTTTGTATGCTCGGCACCTGACTGCCGAGTGTACAAAATTTCCATATTTTTTGTACGCTCAGCACCTGACTGCTGAGTGTACAAAATTTTCAGAATTTTTGTACGCTCGGCACCTGATTGCTGAGTGTAAAAAATTTTCAGAATTTTTGTACACTTGGCACCTGACTGCCGAGCATACAAAATTTTCAGAATTTTCGTACAAAGGGTTAAATTCCAATATATTAACATTACTGCAACTTAGGTGTACAAAAATTGTCCATCACTCAACATTTTCAAAGGTCTTCAAAATGTTCAAATTTCTTACACCATCAAATAGCTTTTGCATCTGCACTCAAAATTATTCATCTGGTCTTGGTACTACAAAACAATGTGTAAATAGTGTTAAAATATTGAGTAGACCCATTCCTGCCTGATTTTGTAAATGTTTACAGTTAATTAACAGGCAAGATCTTGACAGTATCTTGTAAGATCTTGGCAAAATATCTTGAACTTGCATTACTGGTTTCTGTTTAATTTAATTTACTAACATACTTTGTTCTTGAAATTCTCCTATAAATATTTTCTGAAGAGGTTCAAGAAGCTTTGGAAGACTAGAAATATTTTGAAAATTCACCTGGTGGAAAAAAATGAATTTTAAATTTAGTAATTTGTCATTAGGTGTAGGTTGCAGGAAATGAACAGATTGAACTCACAGTAATTGTTTGTGTATTCTTACTGTCATATGATCAAAGGCAATCCCAGTACAATCATTAAATTTTTCATTAAACACAGGAATCTTAGGATAACGTTGACTAAAATGGTTTAACAAGATGAATTTTGTTTTCATATCCTGACCACATTGGATTGCTTCTGTTGCAGTACTAGAATAGAAGTAAAGTAAAGTAACTTTATCTATCTACGTTTCTCTCTGATGAAGGGCCTTCGCTCGAAACATTAGACTCCTACGTTCTCTGTTTCAGCAGTATATCTAACCTTACTATATTTTGATTGTAACTTTATCTATTGAGGTTAACACAGACAGTATTTAGATACTGATAACCTAATGGCCTTCACGGGAAACGATGGTGTTGATTTTGTGGAGGGAGGAAAACTGTAGGTTACCCATGAGATTAACCCTCAAAGGACAGGAGAGAATTACCCACAAAAAGTTACCAAATACCTGTGTAATTTAAGCAATGCCTCTGCGTGCAAATCATTTTCAAATGTTGCTTCATGAATGAGAACAGTAGCTCCTAATCCTTCTTTGATCAGATTTTCACATGGTCGGGTGTCACCTGAATAAACTAATTTCCATCCATTTGTATGAGTAAGCACCAAGCCAAAAGCATTATAGCAATGGTCAACAGGTACGATGGACACCTGAACACAGAAAGTAACTCTGTCTCTCACTGTTATGAACAGATGATTCTCTACAGTATAGTAATTAATTAATTAAATTTCTAACAAATTTAATAAAAATATATAATGAAAATTAACCTTCGATTCCAAAACCAAAGACAAAGTTTCATAACAATTGCCACTGTCTTGTTGAAATTTGGATGAATCCAAAAACCTAAAAGAAAAACATAGTACCATTACTTCTATACATAGAATAAATTGTTCAATTTTAGTTAATAGATGACAACAGTGGTGTCAGAGCGACACTAAAAGTGTGTGTGTGGGGGTGGGGTGGGGGGGGGGGGGCAAAAAATTTAGGGGGATCCAGGGGCATGCTCCTCTGGGAAATTTTGAGATCTAGAGTCTCTGAAATGCCATTTCCTGCATTTTAGGACAAGGATTTACAGAATTCTAAAGGTCCAAAAACATCACAAAATACTCAAAAGACAACACTTTTCTGGACATTGAATATTGCATTCAAATTTCTTTATTATATCTTTATTCAAAGTTGTGGGTTAGCTAGGGTTAGTGATTTTGTTAATCATAACTTTATTACCGGCCTTGTTTATTACTGGCCTTGTTAAAAAGTGGGGGGTCCCAAACATATTCTGCCCCCTCCCCCCCACCAAAAAAAAAGTGCCCCCCCCTGCTTCTGACACCCCTGGATGACAAACAAAGAACAATAACATACAAGACAAAAATAGTACTCAGTCTGATAAATTAGTGATTTTTAATTTGAACCTCAAATGAAGTGTTTCATAAAAAGTCCCATAACTTCTCAGCCAGGATAAGAGAGATGGTGGTCCCACGACAAGAACAGGATCTGGTTTATCTTTATCCTATAATGGGAAGCAAATTAAATATTAATAACAATTATTTAATAATAATAAATTAAATATATAAATTAAAATATTTAGTTATATACACTATGGACTGCACAAATAAATTTAAACTTTTAAAAGTTATAAACTGTACATATGTGTAAAAACAGAGGAGACTTACAAGGAAAAAACATGAACTTTTTTGCTGTGCTTGAAGAATTCTTATTAATCCCTAAGAAAAAAAGAAATTAGAAGTCCAAATAAGTAGCAATTACTGTACAAATGGAGGCACATATCCACCATGGGCATGATAAATACTTAATTGTTTAAACTTTTTTTAAAATAATCACCTCAAAGTTGAATAATTTAGGGAACTCACCAAATGATGATCTGCATGAATATGTGAAATAAATACACAACAAAGCTTTGATAAAACCTTGCCCAAATCTGATCCATAATGTCGATATAATTGGCCATAGGTTCCCTCACCACAGTCAAGTAACATTAGTTTATCTTCACTATGAATAAAAGAAATTTGTCATTGTCTACACACATGTATGAAGTAAAAAATAATGAAGAGTTACTAGAAAATTCTATAGTATAGTACACTACACTACACTACACTACACTACACTACACTACACTACACTACACTACACTACACTACACTACACTACACTACACTACACTACACTACAGACTGACAGTACCTTATCCTGACTAGAGTAGAACTAACGTTCCTGTATTTTGATGGCAGAGAAGCTCCTGTTCCCAAGAAGACAATTTCAAAGTTTTTATCTAGTATGTCCTTAAAATCACTGTTGCAAACACTTCCTTCATTTGAAATAATGTCACAGTTCTTTAAGGAAAACTTTTTTGGATCAATAAAGTCTTTCAAACAGTCCTTGATTTCTTCCAATGATGGTTTCTCTGTTACGGCTACTGTCCATCTTTCTTGAACTTTTTCAGCCATTGCATTCCATTTGGCTTCAATATCTGATGTATCATATCCTATCTTTTGAGTTGGCCGTAAATGAAATATCAAAAAGTTATCTCCTGCTTTCCAGTTTTCTTTATCAGAACCCTTGATTTCAATTTCCTGTGAAAGGATCAAAAGAGAATTGTCATTTTTAGTTTTTGTACACTAGATGTACAGTACTGGTGATTGTATAATACTGTAAGTCTTCAAAAACTACCATTCAAATAACTATACACACTAACACCACCAAACTATCACCATCCACCCAACCATCACCATCAACCTATCACTATATCCCCAACCAATAACCATCCACCTATCACCACCCATCACCATCTACTCGACTATCACCATGCATCCACCTACAAATCACCATCCATCACCTACCAACCAACCATAATTATCTAACCACTCAAAAATCATGCACCACCATCTCACCACACACCAACACCACTACTACCAACCACCGGCACCCATCTAACCACCCAGACCTGCTACCACTACCATCAACCAACACACACACACTGGTAACAAACTACAACTGCAGTACACATACTGTATTGGCTTACTGGTGTATCTGATGCATACAATCTTGGAAATACACCAGGATTTAGCTGATAAAGATTATACTGAATACCCAGTTGAGATAACATGGCCATTTTGGGAGGGCACATTTTAGAGTTCAAGAACAAGTGTTGGCAACTCCTTCCAAATCTGTTAAAAACGATATTAAAATAAAAATAAGTTGTCTACAAACTCTAGTAAACTACATCAGTTGGTAGTGAATCCCAAAATGATAATATACCTTTTGGTCCACTCAGAATATTCCAAGGTCTCTACAATATCTGCTGGGCTCAGATGGACAATAATTGAGGGCTTTGTTTGGCTTCCCCCTTCATACATAGAAGCTAGTTGTTTGTTAGTCACTAAATTTTCAAAGTAACTCTGACTAGGACAATCAATAATGCCAAAAATACAACCCTCTTCAGGTGTTTCGATGACATCTTCTGGTTTAACCTAGATACCATGAAAACAGAAATTAATTAGAACAGGATATAATTACCATAATGTAAAGTGAAAAGGTGGTACCTAAAGTTATTAAGGATGTGCTGGATAGTGGATACTACGTAAGAGTTTAAATTACCGAAAACCAAGGCTTTTAGCCAAATACAGTTGTGAATATGTGAATAAACTTAATGCCGTGAGCGAAAATGATTCAATGGTTACTAGAATGTCACTTGAATTGGCCATTAATGGTAATGGTTCAATCAATAAAACTATCTGTATTTACATAATTCATTACAGGTTTATTTGGATAAAACTCGAGGTTCAAGGTAATTAACTAAGTTATTTAATAGTTGAGGAGGTTTTCTAAAAAAAACACATATCCAATAATTACTATATACAGTATTGCCCTGTTGACCAGGGTAATATCTAGTAAGTATATCCAACCCTTGAATTTTTAATTATCAGTTCTCTTGGATGTATCGTAGATACATCTCTAGAAAAAACAAAGAAAACCAACTCAACTATTAAATAAGGATTAGTTAGTATTTACTGGATACAGCAAATAGTACCACCATCTTCATAAGCAGTTTTCTTTCCTTACCACTGAGCCATTTTCTAAGGTAACAGTATGTCCTTTCTGTAGCTGTCCAAGTAAAGGTCCTTTTGGAACACCAAGAGCTTTTGCTTTGACCATGTTCATTTTCCCAGGCATTGGAACTAACTGACAAATATAACTAACAGCATGTTTAGGACTTATATCCAATTTACATCTCTTACGATTTTCATTTCTTGGGTATAGCGATGGATTGTCATGGGAACTTTGTTTGTTGTTTTTAGCCTTTGTTAAAGATTCTCTATGATTGGCTTGATTATCTTTGGACTCTTTGATCTCAGTTATTTCAGAGTTATATGAAAAGTTGTGACTTTCCTCTCCTAATGAGGAAAATAGGAATTACTGTCAGTAAAACTGTCATTTGTACCTAAGTGGAAACATCGCCCATCAAAACAATGATGTTCAAAAATTCACACCGTGGGATTGGCAAGACGTGATTGGCTTAGAGCACAAACATGTACGTATTGAAGGGAAACATAATAAGGAAAAATTTTTATGTTTGATGTTGACAAAGAACATGTTTTGATGGGCGATGTTTCCACTTGGGTGCGAGTGACTACCAAAAGCTGCAAAGTACTGTAATCCACAAAAGGGAAACAGTTTAGGTTTTTTGACTTTTTCTATTGTTCTGTAGATGTATGTCCAGGATGTCTGAAGGTTCTCCTTTGATGAGTAAAATCATTTGGCATTAGACAGACTGACGGAGCTAGAAAAATAAAGTGGCTGTTTTTAGCTGGAACACTTTAGGTTTTTCAACTTTTTCCATTGTTCTGTAGATGTTAACCCATTGCTGCCCAGGATGTGTGAGGGTTCTCATTCTCCCTTTGATGAGTAAAATCATTTGACATTACAGACTGACAGAGTAGAAAAATAAAGCAGCTGTTTTTAGCTGGCTCGGATTGGAATGAGTTCATAGAAAGCAATTTAGTTTACAAAAGGCTAATTAAACTGGGTTACCAAATATCCCTAATCAGTTACCTTTCACACATATTGGCCACACAATAATGTTTTCATCTGCAAACTGCTCATTCTCTGCTCCCATGTAATGCACACAGTTAATATCCACATGTTGTGAAGAAAGGAAACATCGGCTTGATCTAAAAAACTCAGACAGGTTTGATGGACTATGGATGTTGACTGCAGTCTTTCCAGCATCTCGTAATGTCAAAAGTAATCCAGGTAAACCACCAATGAACTTCCAAGAGATTTGAGTAAAAAACAAGTGGTTGATTTTGCCCAGTTTGAGTTTACTCTCGTGGAATAATCTTTGGGTAGCTTCACCACAGTTGAACACATACCTAAAATGGGATTTTGTAAGGAACTAACTACATGTACATCAGGCTGACATTAACTGTGCTTTCAGTTGCTTTGTTATACAAAATGGGTGGAGTTAGTAGTTAGTACTTGGATGGGTGACCACCTTAGCTTCATGTGAGTAAGAGTTGTTGGTTCTCTCCTGTGCCTTGAGGATTTTGCACCAGTTTTCCTCAACCACTGAAGTTGACCCTTTATTGCCCAACAATGTCTTTAGTATTTTACTCTGGCTAACACCAGACGATTTTACTTGTCAATGGAGTGGGCTGCTGGGTGATAAAGGGTTAATAGACTATCTCGGTTAACCCTTTATCACCCAATGATGTCTTTCATATTTTACACTGGCTAACACCAGACGATTTTTCTCATCAATGGAGTGGCTACTGGGTGATAAAGGGTTAATAGAATATCTCGGTTAACCCTTTATCACCCAACAATGTCTTTAGTATTTTACTCTGGCTAACGCCAGATGATTTTACTTGTCAATGGAGTGGCTACTGAGTAATAAAGGGTTAAGCCTGGTTGAATGGGGTTACTGGTAGTACTTGGATGGGCAACCATCTCTCCTGTGTCTCAAGGGTTTATTCTTCTTCCACAAAATCAACACCATGTAGTTTCCCCAGTTAATTCTACAAACTAAGTTATGCAAGAAGGATGGGACAAGCTGGTAGTACACTACCTCTCACTGCTGAAGTTAAGTTAAGCCTGGTTGAATTGGGTTAGTACTTGGATAATTTAGATCTTTTAAAGTTCAAGTCTCATGCTGGCACAGATGATTTTCTGAATACCTTAATTTCTTCCTTTTTTCAACCGCATATCCTACAGCCAACTAGAGTTACAGATCATTCTGAATCGGCCCGGATGAACTTCACCTGTGAGAGCCCACCACACACCTCAACATCAGCAACATATCTATGCTGATGTTATCATAAACAACCATAGCATATCACACCCACTCACATCCACTCCAGTCACCTCCATCAACCACACCACCACCAATACAACCACCCATCACAACATCCACTCACACCTCCTACACACGAAAAAATCTCACAGCTTGTCAACAGGATGTGTTCGCAACAGACTTGTAGCAAGGGTGTTAACAGGTTGTAACAATGCTGTTCATTCAAAACGCTGCTACAACCTTGTTACCATCAGCCTGTTAACAACAGCCTGTTAACAACTTGTTGAGTGCAGAGCGGTAACAGGTAGTTGGAACAACTTGTCATCAGTCTGCTGGAGTCATCAGCCTTGTTACAAGTTGTCAACAACCTGTTACAGACATGTTAACAGACTGGGACAGCCAGTGCGAACACATCACGGTGACAGCCTGTTGAACAACCTTGTAACAACTTGCTTGCAGGTCTGTAACAGCTTGTGTGTTTTTACGTGTGTACCACATACACCTCAACATCCACCACACCAGCAATGACAACAAACACAACCTTAAGAAGAGCTCACAATGCCTCAAGGGTTTTTCACTGGGTTCCCTGGTTTTCCTCCCTCCACAAAATCAACACCATAGTTTCCTCAGTTAATTCTACAAACTAGTTCCATCAAGGAGTGAACGCCATTGGGGTTATCAGTATCCAAATACTGCCATGTTAACTTCAATAAATACAATCCGTTTGATCCTTTATACAATTCCAATCACAAACCAGAATAAATTTTCAATGAACATAAATAGAAATATAAAATAATTGAGTATATTTTCAGTGAATAAATGTGACCAACACCTGCCATATATTAAACATTATACCTTTGTGAATCAGCAAATAAATAAACAGACGGACAAGTATCTCCACTTCCGTTCCCAAAAATCTGCAAATAAGCTCGGTTGGTAGGCTTGTTCCATTGAGCAGCTCGAATAGTTTTCTCGTATTTTGCTCCAACTTTTGACATATTAATCTGTAGTTTATTTCAAATTTTATATACGGTAATAATTTAGTGAGATAAAATTAAATACACATATTTATCGAAAGAGACTACGAAAAACAGGGGAGAAGTGGAGAACGACTCAACCCAAACTCAACCAGTTTAAAAATCATGTATTGCACCGCCATTTTTTTATCTTCCGAAAATAAGAGTACATCATGTAATCAATATATAAGTGGTTTTCACTGTGACGTCACAAAATTCTAAAAGTTTATTTCATGCGTTTCTCTCTAGACTTGCTCCAACGGTCTGCAGTATCATCACCACCACCACTACCACTACCATCGGAAATACTGCAGACCGTGCACGCGTTGGGACGACACAAGAGAGAGACTTGGAACAAGTCTAGTTTCTCTCTGACGAAGGGCCTTCGTTCGAAACGTTAGACTCCTACGTTCTCTGTTTCGGCAGTATATCTAACCTTGCTATATTTCGATTGTTGTTTCTACACTGCCTACGCAGCGCGCTACTTTTATTACACTAGCTATGCTTATGAAATTTAATTTTTTATTGCTTCATTTGAAAGAGCATCAAAAAGTAGGACAATATGCAGTTTACCGTTTCTTGATATTTTTTTATAGTTACGGAGTTATAAAGATTTAAAGATGTCAAAATGAAGAAAAAATATGGTACAAACAAATTGCTGATTCAGCACAAATTGTGACGTCATGTGGTTTGCATGTTAATTTGGTGAATGTTTAAATGAACTATAGCTCAGTTAGTATGGGGCAGAATCAAATGAACCTTTGCACACATATAGTGCAAGATGAAACAGTTGATAATATCACCAATTTTGTTGTCAAGGTAACATTGTTCTACCCAGGCCCCTTACACGGATTTTATATATAAACCACCTTCTCTGTCCTGATAAGGATAAAATAATATCAGACAAGTGCTTGTCATACCTATGCATGCCTAAAATACGTTTATACTATAATAATTTGAAAATTATGCCCACAGAGATAAATACATGGTGTTTTATAAAAGCCGTGCAAGGGCCCTGGGTACAAGTGTTACCGTGACAACAAAATTGGTGATATTATCAACTGTTTCATCTTGCACTATATGTGTGCAAAGGTTCGTTTGATTCTGACACATAGTAACTGAGCTATATATAGTTCATTTAAACATTCACCAAATTAACATGCAAACCACATGACGTCACAATTTTTGCTGATTCAGCAATTTGTTTGTGCCATATTTTTTCTTCATTTTGACATCTTTAAATCTTTATAACTCTGCTTCGTTATTACGAGTTTTGCTGGAAAATTTTAAGTCGATACAAGTTTTCCTTCTCGAGTTACAGAGTTTTGAATTACATTATTGCTGCTAATGTCAGCATAATTTTCAAATGTCATTAAAAGTCACTTTCCACACACAGTTAGATAGATAGAACAATTTTATTTAACCACGTTTACATCATCAGCAAAATTCCATGATTGGCATGTATAACAACATGAACAAAATTATATTATTTACAAATCAAGAATTAAGCAGCAAGTATAAGAGTAATTTAAATATTTACATGAAACTTTGAGGTAGGGTCAAAAACGGTTAAATTAGACCTTCTGTGAAAAGGAGAAGGCTGTATTTTCGCTAAAAAAAATTTTTTGATTTTTAAAAAAACATCCGGAAAAAAAAGAGTAAAGGGGTTAGCCTTTACTTTTTGACCGATTTTGGTCACTTTTGAAACTTTTCAGGTAGGGGCAAAAACGGTTAAATAAAGTCGTTTTAGACCTTCTGTGAAAAGGAGAAGGCTGTATTTTGGCTAAAAAAAATTTTTTTTTATTTTTAAAAAAAAATCCGGAAAAAAAGTAAAGGGGTTAGCCTTTACTTTTTGACCGATTTTGGTGAGTTTTGAAACTTTTGAGGTAGGGTCAAAAACGGTTAAATAAAGTCGTTTTAGACCTTCTGTGAAAAGGAGAAGGCTGTATTTTGGCTAAAAATATCTTTTTTGATTTTTAAAAAAATCTGGGGAAAAAAAGTAAAGGGGTTAGCCTTTACTTTTTGACCGATTTTGGTCACTTTTGAAACTTTTGAGTTAGGGTGAAAAACAGTTAAATACAGTCGTTTTAGACCTTTTGTGAAAAGGAGAAGGCTGTATTTTGGCTAAAAATATCTTTTTTGATTTTTAAAAAAAAATCAGGAAAAAAAAAGTAAAGGGGTTAGCCTTTACTTTTTGACCGATTTTGGTGAGTTTTGAAACTTTTGAGGTAGGGTCAAAAACGGTTAAATAAAGTCGTTTTAGACCTTCTGTGAAAAGGAGAAGGCTGTATTTTGGCTAAAAAAAATTTTTTTGATTTTTAAAAAAAAATCAGGAAAAAAAAAGTAAAGGGGTTAGCCTTTACTTTGTGACCGATTTTGGTCACTTTTGAAACTTTTCAGGTAGGGTCAAAAACGGTTAAATAAAGTCGTTTTAGACCTTCTGTGAAAAGGAGAAGGCTGTATTTTGACTAAAAATATTTTTTTTGAATTTTAAAAAAAAATCAGGAAAAAAAAAGTAAGGGGGTTAGCCTTTACTTTTTGACCAATTTTGGTCACTTTTGAAACTTTTCAGGTAGGGTCAAAAACGGTTAAATAAAGTCGTTTTAGACCTTCTGTGAAAAGGAGAAGGCTGTATTTTGGCTAAAAATATTTTTTTTGAATTTTAAAAAAATCAGGAAAAAAAAAGTAAAGGGGTTAGCCTTTACTTTTTGACCGATTTTGGTCACTTTTGAAACTTTTCAGGTAGGGTCAAAAACGGTTAAATAAAGTCGTTTTAGACCTTCTGTGAAAAGGAGAAGGCTGTATTTTGGCTAAAAATATCTTTTTTGATTTTTAAAAAAATCTGGGGAAAAAAAGTAAAGGGGTTAGCCTTTACTTTTTGACCGATTTTGGTCACTTTTGAAACTTTTGAGTTAGGGTGAAAAACAGTTAAATACAGTCGTTTTAGACCTTTTGTGAAAAGGAGAAGGCTGTATTTTGGCTAAAAATATCTTTTTTGATTTTTAAAAAAATCCGGGGAAAAAAAGTAAAGGGTTAGCCTTTACTTTTTGACCGATTTTGGTCACTTTTGAAACTTTTGAGGTAGGGTCAAAAACGGTTAAATAAAGTCGTTTTAGACCTTCTGTGAAAAGGAGAAGGCTGTATTTGGGCTAAAAAAAATTTTTTTGATTTTTAAAAAAAAATCAGGAAAAAAAAAGTAAAGGGGTTAGCGTTTACTTTTTGACCGATTTTGGTGCGTTTTGAAACTTTTGAGGTAGGGTCAAAAACGGTTAAATAAAGTCGTTTTAGACCTTCTGTGAAAAGGAGAAGGCTGTATTTTGGCTTAAAATATCTTTTTTGATTTTTAAAAAAATCTGGGGAAAAAAAGTAAAGGGGTTAGCCTTTACTTTTTGACCGATTTTGGTCACTTTTGAAACTTTTGAGGTAGGGTCAAAAACGGTTAAATAAAGTCGTTTTAGACCTTTTGTGAAAAGGAGAAGGCTGTATTTTGGCTAAAAATATTTTTTTTGAATTTTATAAAAAAATCAGGAAAAAAAAAGTAAAGGGGTTAGCCTTTACTTTTTGACCGATTTTGGTGAGTTTTGAAACTTTTGAGGTAGGGTCAAAAACGGTTAAATAAAGTCGTTTTAGACCTTCTGTGAAAAGGAGAAGGCTGTATTTTGGCTAAAAAAAATTTTTTTGATTTTTAAAAAAAAATCAGGAAAAAAAAAGTAAAGGGGTTAGCCTTTACTTTTTGACCGATTTTGGTCACTTTTGAAACTTTTGAGGTAGGGTCAAAAACGGTTAAATAAAGTCGTTTTAGACCTTCTGTGAAAAGGAGAAGGCTGTATTTTGGCTAAAAATATTTTTTTTTAATTTTAAAAAAAAATCCGGAAAAACAAAGTAAAGGGGTTAGCCTTTACTTTTTGACCAATTTTGGTCACTATTGATACTTTTCAGGTAGGGTCAAAAACGGTTAAATAAAGTCGTTTTAGACCTTCTGTGAAAAGGAGAAGGCTGTATTTTGGCTAAAAATATTTTTTTTTAATTTTAAAAAAATCCGGGGGAAAAAAAGTAAAGGGGTTAGCCTTTACTTTGTGACCGATTTTGGTCACTTTTGAAACTTTTCAGGTAGGGTCAAAAACGGTTAAATAAAGTCGTTTTAGACCTTCTGTGAAAAGGAGAAGGCTGTATTTTGGCTAAAAATATTTTTTTTGAATTTTAAAAAAGATCCGGAAAAAAAAAGTAAAGGGGTTAGCCTTTACTTTTTGACCAATTTTGGTCACTTTTGAAACTTTTCAGGTAGGGTCAAAAACGGTTAAATAAAGTCGTTTTAGACCTTCTGTGAAAAGGAGAAGGCTGTATTTTGGCTAAAAAAATCCGGGGGAAAAAAGTAAAGGGGTTAGCCTTTACTTTTTGACCGATTTTGGTGAGTTTTGAAACTTTTGAGGTAGGGTCAAAAACGGTTAAATAAAGTCGTTTTAGACCTTCTGTGAAAAGGAGAAGGCTGTATTTTGGCTAAAAATATCTTTTTTGATTTTTAAAAAAAAATCTGGAAAAAAAAAGTAAAGGGGTTAGCCTTTACTTTTTGACCGATTTTGGTCACTTTTGAAACTTTTGAGTTAGGGTCAAAAACAGTTAAATAAAGTCGTTTTAGACCTTCTGTGAAAAGGAGAAGGCTGTATTTTGGCTAAAAATATCTTTTTTGATTTTTAAAAAAATCAGGAAAAAAAGTAAAGGGGTTAGCCTTTACTTTTTGACCGATTTTGGTGACTTTTGAAACTTTTGAGTTAGGGTCAAAAACAGTTAAATAAAGTCGTTTTAGACCTTCTGTGAAAAGGAGAAGGCTGTATTTTGGCTAAAAATATCTTTTTTGTATTTTTAAAAAAATCTGGAAAAAAAAAGTAAAGGGGTTAGCCTTTACTTTTTGACCGATTTTGGTCACTTTTGAAACTTTTGAGTTAGGGTCAAAAACAGTTAAATAAAGTCGTTTTAGACCTTCTGTGAAAAGGAGAAGGCTGTATTTTGGCTAAAAATATCTTTTTTGATTTTTAAAAAAAAATCAGGAAAAAAAAAGTAAAGGCGTTAGCCTTTACTTTTTGACCGATTTTGGTCACTTTTGAAACTTTTGAGTTAGGGTCAAAAACGGTTAAATAAAGTCGTTTTAGACCTTCTGTGAAAAGGAGAAGGCTGTATTTTGGCTAAAAAAATCCGGGGGAAAAAAGTAAAGGGGTTAGCCTTTACTTTTTGACCAATTTTGGTCACTTTTGAAACTTTTGAGGTAGGGTCAAAAACGGTTAAATAAAGTCGTTTTAGACCTTCTGTGAAAAGGAGAAGGCTGTATTTTGGCTAAAAATTTTTTTGAATTTTATAAAAAAATCCGGGGAAAAAAGTAAAGGGGTTAGCCTTTACTTTTTGACCGATTTTGGTGAGTTTTGAAACTTTTGAGGTAGGGTCAAAAACGGTTAAATAAAGTCGTTTTAGACCTTCTGTGAAAAGGAGAAGGCTGTATTTTGGCTAAAAATATCTTTTTTGATTTTTAAAAAAATCTGGAGAAAAAAAGTAAAGGGGTTAGCCTTTACTTTTTGACCGATTTTGGTCACTTTTGAAACTTTTGAGTTAGGGTCAAAAACAGTTAAATAAAGTCGTTTTAGACCTTCTGTGAAAAGGAGAAGGCTGTATTTTGGCTAAAAATATCTTTTTTGATTTTTAAAAAAAAATCAGGAAAAAAAAAGTAAAGGGGTTAGCCTTTACTTTTTGACCGATTTTGGTGAGTTTTGAAACTTTTGAGGTAGGGTCAAAAACGGTTAAATAAAGTCGTTTTAGACCTTCTGTGAAAAGGAGAAGGCTGTATTTTGGCTAAAAATATCTTTTTTGATTTTTAAAAAAATCCGGGGAAAAAAAGTAAAGGGGTTAGCCTTTACTTTTTGACCGATTTTGGTCACTTTTGAAACTTTTGAGTTAGGGTCAAAAACAGTTAAATAAAGTCGTTTTAGACCTGTGAAAAGGAGAAAGCTGTATTTTGGCTAAAAATATCTTTTTTGGATTTTTAAAAAAAAATCCGGAAAAAAAAAGTAAAGGGGTTAGCCTTTACTTTTTGACCGATTTTGGTCACTTTTGAAACTTTTGAGGTAGGGTCAAAAACGGTTAAATAAAGTCGTTTTAGACCTTCTGTGAAAAGGAGAAGGCTGTATTTTGGCTAAAAATATCTTTTTTGATTTTTAAAAAAATCTGGGAAAAAAAGTAAAGGGGTTAGCCTTTACTTTTTGACCGATTTTGGTCACTTTTGAAACTTTTGAGTTAGGGTGAAAAACAGTTAAATACAGTCGTTTTAGACCTTCTGTGAAAAGGAGAAGGCTGTATTTTGGCTAAAAATATCTTTTTTGATTTTTAAAAAAAAATCAGGAAAAAAAAAGTAAAGGGGTTAGCCTTTACTTTTTGACCGATTTTGGTCACTTTTGAAACTTTTCAGGTAGGGTCAAAAACGGTTAAATAAAGTCGTTTTAGACCTTTTGACCTGTGAAAAGGAGAAGGCTGTATTTTGGCTAAAAATATTTTTTTTGAATTTTAAAAAAAATCAGGAAAAAAAAAGTAAAGGGTTAGCCTTTACTTTTTGACCGATTTTGGTCACTTTTGAAACTTTTGAGGTAGGGTCAAAAACGGTTAAATAAAGTCGTTTTAGACCTTCTGTGAAAAGGAGAAGGCTGTATTTTGGCTAAAAAAATCCGGGGAAAAAAGTAAAGGGGTTAGCCTTTACTTTTTGACCGATTTTGGTCACTTTTGAAACTTTTGAGTTAGGGTCAAAAACAGTTAAATAAAGTCGTTTTAGACCTTCTGTGAAAAGGAGAAGGCTGTATTTTGGCTAAAAATATCTTTTTTGATTTTTTAAAAAAAAATCAGGAAAAAAAAAAGTAAAGGGGTTAGCCTTTAGTTTTTGACCGATTTTGGTGAGTTTTGAAACTTTTGAGGTAGGGTCAAAAACGGTTAAATAAAGTCGTTTTAGACCTTCTGTGAAAAGGAGAAGGCTGTATTTTGGCTAAAAAAAAATTTTTTGATTTTTAAAAAAAAATCCGGAAAAAAAAAGTAAAGGCGTTAGCCTTTACTTTTTGACCGATTTTGGTCACTTTTGAAACTTTTGAGGTGGGTCAAAAACGGTTAAATAAAGTCGTTTTAGACCTTCTGTGAAAAGGAGAAGGCTGTCTTTTGGTTAAAAAATTTTTTTTTTAATTTTAAAAAAAATCCGGAAAAACAAAGTAAAGGGGTTAGCCTTTACTTTTTGACCAATTTTGGTCACTTTTGAAACTTTTGAGGTGGGTCAAAAACGGTTAAATAAAGTCGTTTTAGACCTTCTGTGAAAAGGAGAAGGCTGTATTTTGGCTAAAAAAATTTTTTTTCATTTTTAGAAAAAAATCCGGAAAAAAAAAGTAAAGGGCTTAGCCTTTACTTTTTGACCGATTTTTGAAACTTTTGAGTTAGGTACAAAAACGGTTAAATAAAGCCGTTTTAGACCTTCTGTGAAAAGGAGAAGGCTGTATTTTGGTTAAAAAAATCCGGGGAAAAAAAGTAAAGGGGTTAGCCTTTACTTTGTGACCGATTTTGGTCACTTTTGAAACTTTTCAGGTAGGGTCAAAAACGGTTAAATAAAGTCGTTTTAGACCTTCTGTGAAAAGGAGAAGGCTGTATTTTGGCTAAAAAAAATCCGGGGAAGAAAAGTAAAGGGGTTAGCCTTTACTTTGTGACCGATTTTGGTCACTTTTGAAACTTTTCAGGTAGGGTCAAAAACGGTTAAATAAAGTCGTTTTAGACCTTTTGTGAAAAGGAGAAGGCTGTATTTTGGCTAAAAATATTTTTTTTGAATTTTAAAAAAGATCCGGAAAAAAAAAGTAAAGGGGTTAGCCTTTACTTTTTGACCAATTTTGGTCACTTTTGAAACTTTTCAGGTAGGGTCAAAAACGGTTAAATAAAGTCGTTTTAGACCTTCTGTGAAAAGGAGAAGGCTGTATTTTGGCTAAAAAAATCCGGGGGAAAAAAGTAAAGGGGTTAGCCTTTACTTTTTGACCGATTTTGGTCACTTTTGAAACTTTTGAGGTAGGGTCAAAAACGGTTAAATAAAGTCGTTTTAGACCTTCTGTGAAAAGGAGAAGGCTGTATTTTGGCTAAAAATATCTTTTTTGATTTTTAAAAAAATCTGGGAAAAAAAAGTAAAGGGGTTAGCCTTTACTTTTTGACCGATTTTGGTCACTTTTGAAACTTTTGAGTTAGGGTGAAAAACAGTTAAATACAGTCGTTTTAGACCTTTTGTGAAAAGGAGAAGGCTGTATTTTGGCTAAAAATATCTTTTTTGATTTTTTAAAAAAAAATCAGGAAAAAAAAAGTAAAGGCGTTAGCCTTTACTTTTTGACCGATTTTGGTGAGTTTTGAAACTTTTGAGTTAGGTACAAAAACGGTTAAATAAAGCCGTTTTAGACCTTCTGTGAAAAGGAGAAGGCTGTATTTTGGCTAAAAAAATCCGGGGAAAAAAAGTAAAGGGGTTAGCCTTTACTTTGTGACCGATTTTGGTCACTTTTGAAACTTTTCAGGTAGGGTCAAAAACGGTTAAATAAAGTCGTTTTAGACCTTCTGTGAAAAGGAGAAGGCTGTATTTTGGCTAAAAATATCCGGTAAAAAAAAGTAAAGGGGTTAGCCTTTACTTTTTGACCGATTTTGGTCACTTTTGAAACTTTTGAGTTAGGGTGAAAAACAGTTAAATACAGTCGTTTTAGACCTTTTGTGAAAAGGAGAAGGCTGTATTTTGGCTAAAAATATCTTTTTTGATTTTTAAAAAAAAATCAGGAAAAAAAAAGTAAAGGCGTTAGCCTTTACTTTTTGACCGATTTTGGTGAGTTTTGAAACTTTTGAGTTAGGTACAAAAACGGTTAAATAAAGCCGTTTTAGACCTTCTGTGAAAAGGAGAAGGCTGTATTTTGGCTAAAAAAATCCGGGGGAAAAAAGTAAAGGGGTTAGCCTTTACTTTTTGACCGATTTTGGTCACTTTTGAAACTTTTGAGGTAGGGTCAAAAACGGTTAAATAAAGTCGTTTTAGACCTTCTGTGAAAAGGAGAAGGCTGTATTTTGGCTAAAAAAATCCGGTAAAAAAAAGTAAAGGGGTTAGCCTTTACTTTTTGACCGATTTTGGTCACTTTTGAAACTTTTGAGGTAGGGTCAAAAACGGTTAAATAAAGTCGTTTTAGACCTTCTGTGAAAAGGAGAAGGCTGTATTTTGGCTAAAAATATCTTTTTTGATTTTTAAAAAAATCTGGGGAAAAAAAGTAAAGGGGTTAGCCTTTACTTTTTGACCGATTTTGGTCACTTTTGAAACTTTTGAGTTAGGGTCAAAAACGGTTAAATAAAGTCGTTTTAGACCTTCTGTGAAAAGGAGAAGGCTGTATTTTGGCTAAAAATATCTTTTTTGATTTTTAAAAAAAAATCCGGAAAAAAAAAGTAAAGGGGTTAGCCTTTACTTTTTGACCGATTTTGGTCACTTTTGAAACTTTTGAGGTAGGGTCAAAAACGGTTAAATAAAGTCGTTTTAGACCTTCTGTGAAAAGGAGAAGGCTGTATTTTGGCTAAAAATATCTTTTTTGATTTTTAAAAAAATCTGGGGAAAAAAAGTAAAGGGGTTAGCCTTTACTTTTTGACCGATTTTGGTCACTTTTGAAACTTTTGAGTTAGGGTCAAAAACAGTTAAATAAAGTCGTTTTAGACCTTTTGTGAAAAAGAGAAGGCTGTATTTTGGCTAAAAATATCTTTTTTGATTTTTTGAAAAAAAATCAGGAAAAAAAAAGTAAAGGGGTTAGCCTTTACTTTGTGACCGATTTTGGTCACTTTTGAAACTTTTCAGGTAGGGTCAAAAACGGTTAAATAAAGTCGTTTTAGACCTTCTGTGAAAAGGAGAAGGCTGTATTTTGGCTAAAAATATTTTTTTTGAATTTTAAAAAAAAATCAGGAAAAAAAAAGTAAAGGGGTTAGCGTTTACTTTTTGACCGATTTTGGTGAGTTTTGAAACTTTTGAGGTAGGGTCAAAAACGGTTAAATAAAGTCGTTTTAGACCTTCTGTGAAAAGGAGAAGGCTGTATTTTGGCTAAAAATATCTTTTTTGATTTTTAAAAAAATCCGGGGAAAAAAAGTAAAGGGGTTAGCCTTTACTTTTTGACCGATTTTGGTGAGTTTTGAAACTTTTGAGGTAGGGTCAAAAACGGTTAAATAAAGTCGTTTTAGACCTTTTGTGAAAAGGAGAAGGCTGTATTTTGGCTAAAAATATCTTTTTTGATTTTTAAAAAAAAATCAGGAAAAAAAAAGTAAAGGGGTTAGCCTTTACTTTTTGACCGATTTTGGTGAGTTTTGAAACTTTTGAGGTAGGGTCAAAAACGGTTAAATAAAGTCGTTTTAGACCTTCTGTGAAAAGGAGAAGGCTGTATTTGGGCTAAAAAAAATTTTTTTGATTTTTAAAAAAAAATCAGGAAAAAAAAAGTAAAGGGGTTAGCCTTTACTTTGTGACCGATTTTGGTCACTTTTGAAACTTTTCAGGTAGGGTCAAAAACGGTTAAATAAAGTCGTTTTAGACCTTCTGTGAAAAGGAGAAGGCTGTATTTTGGCTAAAAATATTTTTTTTGAATTTTAAAAAAAAATCCGGAAAAAAAAAGTAAAGGGGTTAGCCTTTACTTTTTGACCAATTTTGGTCACTTTTGAAACTTTTGAGGTAGGGTCAAAAACGGTTAAATAAAGTCGTTTTAGACCTTCTGTGAAAAGGAGAAGGCTGTATTTTGGCTAAAAATATCTTTTTTGATTTTTAAAAAAATCTGGAAAAAAAAAGTAAAGGGGTTAGCCTTTACTTTTTGACCGATTTTGGTGACTTTTGAAACTTTTGACGTAGGTTTAAAAACGGTTAAATAAAGTCGTTTTAGACCTTCTGTGAAAAGGAGGATGCTGTACTTAGGATAAAAAAAATTTTTTTTATCTTTTAAAAAAAAAATCCGGAAAAAAAAAGTAAAGGGGTTAGCCTTTACTTTTTGACCGATTTTGGTCACTTTCGAAACTTTTGAGGTAGGGTCAAAAACGTTTAAATAAAGTCGTTTTAGACCTTCTGTGAAAAGGAGAAGGCTGTATTTGTATAGGTAATAGCATAGTTTCGAGTGCAATTTTGAAAAAACATGCACGAGTGATTTTTTCAAAGACTATCAAAATTGCACGAGTCCGAAGGGCGAGTGCTATTTGATATCTTTGAAAAACTCACGAGTGCGTGTTTTTTTCAAATTGTAGAAGAAATCATGCTATTACTTAATAATATATACGAAAACATTTAACATGAAGAGAATCTTTCCAATCAAAATGCTTTGTGCAAATAACATACATGAAAAAATTTAACAGGAAGAGCTTTTTTCTAGTGAAAAACGATTTTTGTACAAATTTAAAAAAAAAAAACATTTGCACTGTATTTCCTTTTTTCTGCACTGTATTTCCTGAAAATTGTACTGCTCTCGGGCAATTACAATTGAGAATTTTTTTCATGTATATTATTATGGCTAAAAAATTCGGAAAAAAAAGTAAAGGGGTTAGCCTTTACTTTTTGGTGGAAAGGTTAACCCCTTTACATTTTTTTCCGATTTTTTTTTAAAAATTAAAAAAAAATTTTTTAGCCAAAATACAGCCTTCTCCTTTTCAGAAGGTCTAAAACGATTTTATTTAACCGTTTTTGATGCTAACTCAAAAGTTTGAGAAATGACCAAAATCAGTCAAAAGGGAAAGGCTATAACCCCTTTACATTTCTTTTTTTCGATTTTATTTTAAAAAATAAGAAAACATTTTTTATCCAAAATACAGCCTTCTCCTTTACACTGGTCTAAAAAGACTTTATTTAACCGTTTTTGACCCTAATTCAAAAGTCCGAAAAATGGCCAAAATCGGTAAAAACTAAAGGCTAACTCTTTACATTTCCCCTCCCGATTTTTTTTAAAAAAATCAAAAAAATTATATTTAGCCCAAATACAGCCTTCTCCTTCCCACAGAAGGTCTAAAAAAGGCTTATTTGACAATTTTGACTATATTTCAAAAGTTCGAAAAATGGCCAAAATCGGTAAAAAGTAAAGGCTAACTCTTTACATTTTGATCGATTTTGGCCATTTTTTAAACGTATGAAATAAGGTTAAAATATGAGCACAAAAAATTAGGTGAAAAATTAGCACAAATAAATCCTTCTCGTTGCTATAGAAGCTCTAAAAAGGTTTTATTTATTATAACTATATTTATTTAAAATAATTTAGCACAAAACCTACAATCCTATATACAGAATATTCTTCCAACGGCTCTTCATCTGTTAATCCAGGAAGAAGATATGACTAAAATGGGTTGCTGTCATCCGTTTTACTTCCTCTGTTAAAAATTAAAATAAAACTCTGTAAAATTCCTTTCCAAGAAATTGCATTTCGGTTCGGTTATGCGTTTCGAAACCGTTTCTTTGGTCGAAATCGCAGTATGAACTATGATACTGTACTTCTGGCAACTGTGAAGAAAATGAAGATCAAATCATAGTTAATAGAAAATATACATGGTTTAGAAACCCAGCAAACTTCAAAGCGGTTAACAATCAAGCTACGATTCATGTTGAAAGGTACATGAAGGTGCCAAATCCTTTGTTTTAGGTTTATTAATATTTAAACAGTACAGTTGAGTGATTGAACCCAAAGGTTGCTATTGGATGATTGCTTCATTATACAGAAAACACAATATGTTCAGTAACCGTGAAAGTGCAAAAATTTCCATAAACCTGAACAAAAACATAAAACAATGACTTTTGTGAGCTTCCAAACCATGTATATTTTCTATTAACTATGACCAAATGCACGTTGTCGAAGGGAAACGGACACTGCTGGTTCAATAATGGTCTTTAATTAGAATACATCAAACGTGTATCTTTACAATCAAATTACTCCTAAGGATTCAGTTCAATGTGGCCGTGTCGAGGCATATCAAAGGCGCTTTTAAGCAGCCGCCATACGACACAGTTCAGACCACGAATCCCAGCTAAGCCCTAGGTGTTGATTTTACGGAGGGAGGAAAACCGGAGAACCCGGCGAAAAACCCTCGGAGCACAGGAGAGACCAACTAAACTCTACTCACACGAGTCCCCACCCCGAGAACGGGGTTATTCCCAGATGGTCGCCCATCCAAGTATTAACCCCGTTTAACCAGGCTTAACTTTTGGTGAGAGGCAGCGCCCTAACAGCACACGCCATTCGTGCTCCCCTAGACACTTGACATGAAACTTGACATTTTTGAAATGCAAGAAAAATTATCAGTTTACGATGCACAAAACTAAAGAGCATCACTGCAGGCTGTGGAAACGACGTTTTTCGACATTCACCATCAAATCATGAACAAGAAATGGGGGGAATCGGAATAAGAATATGAAAACAAGCCTAATGATCAATTGGCGATCCCTCTTTTTCTTGGTGTGCATCTGGGTCGGAGGTTGGTCCAGCGCGTCGCAGCGTTAGTTTGCTTTTTTTTTGTTTGTTTTTTTGTTTTGTTTTGTTGTTGTTGTTGTTGTTGTTTTTGTTGTTGTTGTTGTTGTTGTTGTTGTTGTTGTTGTTGTTGTTGTTGTTGTTGTTGTTGTTGTTGTTGTTGTTGTTGTTGTTGCTTCATCTTCTTTCTTTGTAGTCCTTTTTTTGTTGATTGTTTTTTTTTTTTTAGGGGGGCGCCTCGCATGGGTCTTCGTGTCCCGTTTGCGCCTTCTCCCTATTGGGTACACTATTTTTCTCATTTTCTTATAACATTTTCTTTATCTTATAACTTAGTCTTATTATTGTAGTATTTACTTTTGCTAATACCCAATAAAGTTGTTAAAAAAAAAAAAAAAAAAAAAAAAAAAAAAGAATAGGCGAGTTTCAGGGTGTTGCGCGCGCATCCTTTTTCAAAAAAACTGGCAAGCTCCACTCAAAGTAAGCATACTGTTTAAAATAAACAAAGTGTAGATACAGTTTCTGGATATAAAACATTGTTATTCTGCTGTTCTTGGCTCACTAGCAAGTCTGTTTGCCATTCCTTACTTTGTGGGGAGCCCGCCAATTTCTTTCCAAAACGATGCGCACGCAACACCCTGAAACTCGTCTATTGTCAAACACACACACACACACACACACACACACACACACACACACACACACACACACACATAGACACAATTTCGTATACAATAATCTCAAACTCATTAATAATTCATGAGGAAAACACAAAGAAAATCAGTACCGTGTCGGTGGTTTGGATATCGGAGGAAGAAATTACATAAATTAAGCAAACGTTTACCCCGATTTTCTCTTAAAATACTGATTTGTTTGAGATGCTATATCATACACTCGGAAGAGTGTTTCATCAGGATATCCAAACACTTCGAAGTTTATTCAAAAACCTCGACTTCGCCTCGGTTTTCAACAAACGTCTCAGTGTTTGGAAATCCTGATGAAACACTCCTCCCCGTGTATGATATAATACATCGTATCGCTTTTAGACGTTTGCCGTGCTGGCCGCTACAAGATATAAAATTTTGCTTACCGTTCACATCAATTAAGTTAGCATTTTTTTGATTGAGAACAACATAAAGCTCGCGTTGGTCAAATTTTCGTCCCACCACCCAACAGTCAGTTAACGTTTTCATAAACACCTCGCCATCTTCATTTGCTCTGTAAAAGAAATAATATCTAAATAATATATTGAAAAGAAATAATAAATTGCGACAAGCAATACTTCACGCGAAGAACAAGGGAGTCTATTGAGGTAAAAGCAATAATTCTCATACGTTTAAGGATACATTTGTCATGAATCTATCCTTACACGTCCGAGAATTATTGCTTTTACCAATATGACAATTATTATATTTAGATATTGTTGCCACGAAAGTGTTTATCAAGAAAAAATTACCACATTGTGTCTCAACACTAGGCAATCGCCCTTTTAATGGAGCTTGTTACCCTGGATAGACCATAATGCATTGCGAATTCAAGATGGCGCCGCTATTGGTAAAAAGGTCTACTCAAATCACTGATCTCTAAATAAACTGGATGGGCCCTTCCCTATGGCCAGCAGTCAAACATTTCGTGACAGTCGCCGCCATCTTACGTAGTGGAACATATGACGCATTGCGGCCTTAGAACTTGTTCCCAATCCTAAAGTTGACTGCCATAAGTAGTCTTGACGTCAGATTATCCGGGGGAAGGAATATTAAGTACTCTGTGCCGGAGGAGTTGGAAAAGCCGTAAAGCAAACAACAGATGCCAGTTCGTTTAGTTTTCACTGTTTAACAACAAATACAGTTATGGCATTGTTAAGGCATTAAGATTACTATAAAAGACTTGAAATTGAATTCTTCGCAGATGTTATAGTTTGTTTTTCAGTTTATATTATCGTGAAGTTTCTTCGTTGTCGGCACTGAAGAAAAACAACGAAATCTAAAGGTTTTACAGCTCAGCAACAGAAACAAATACAAGAAATTAACGTCTTATTAAGTACTTCTTGTGTCCTTACATTCGTTTAAATTTTCCTAAAATAACTCTTTTTGTCTGTTTTCAATCTACGAAATCTATGAACTTCAGTGGCGGCCATCTTGGGTAGTGGTCACGTCATCATACAGCTGGCACACAAAATCCGGCCCAATGGCCCATCCAGTTGTACATAGAGATCAGTGGTTCAAATGTCCTTTTGCGGCCGAGCAAAGAATTTCGTGACACGAGTGAGTCAGGTTAGCCGCGTTAGCCCGCGGGCTCATGTAATCAGCACCTAATAGTTTACAGTAAAGAAAATAACGTAACTGGCGTTACGTTACTAAACCCTTCTCAACTCAGCAAGGGCGCAACCAGGATTTTTGAAAGGGGGATCGTTTTTAGCACAAAGTGGCCCGGCGTGAAATTTTGAACGTTGGGTCTGTAAAATGGTATTTTCGCATTAAGGACACTATTGACCCAAGTAACGCCTCCTAAAGCCTGTAATTTAAGACCTTTATAGAAAGAGTAGAACTAACGTTTGACCTCCAAAATTTCCCTCGCACTCCCTAGAAAGGGAGTCGGTCGCATCCCCCCCTCCCTCCCTCTCGTTGCGCCCCCTGCAACTCAGTCTTACAAGTCTCTAACTCTTTCCTGTCCAAATGGGTCTTTAGTATTTTATTCTGGCTAACGCCAGACGACGTTATTCACCTCTGGGGAAGCCCTCGGACAGGAATGAGCTCGAATTAAGGTGACTGGATACAGTATATACAACGCCAAGAGAAATTGTTACCCCATGTTGTCATCGAGAAAGGAACTAATCTAAAAATAACACGTGTCATGTTCATAGCCTGGATTCGAAAATATTCTTGCACACATGCACGAATTGACCGTACCGAAAAAGATGGCGACTCGTACATTTAACCACAATCCTATGCATGCAGTAAATATTGTTTCTTGCAGTATTGGAAGATATGGTTTTAAAACGATCAACTTTGGTAGGAATGAAATTCTTGCTTACTTAATCCATCTTAGCATGATAAACAATGTCTAGTTGGTCTTTGAATTGATTTGAGGTCGCAAAGCATTGTGGTTAAATGTACCGCCGCCATCTTTTTCGGTCCCGTCAATTGTCACGCAGGGTTTTAATGTCTCATAAGATTTCTCCAGACTCGCGCACATAGGCGTACCTGACCAGCTCCGTTCGGGGGGGCAAAACATTTTTGCCCGAAAAATTAAGAGTCGACTGTCGATTATTAGATCGTATTCAGCATACGAGTTTCTTCAAAATATAATTTTTCATGAATATTTAACAGCAATATCACCCGAATTTACCCGAAATTTCTTTCAAAAAGTGCCCGAAATTTTCATTTTTAAAAGGTTTGGGGGGGGGGGGGGGAATTACCCCCCGCCTGGTACGCCTATGCTCGCGCATGCACAGTAGTTTTATAAGAATTAGATAGAGCCACCTTAAATGATGTCAACAAACGTCGCAGCTAACCCTCCCCCCGCCACACACACCAGCATGGGGGCCATCAATTGTTTCGAGTTTTGACTGAGAATTAGCCCAACATGGCTTTCTAGTTTACAATTATGATCTTTATGGACGTCCCCATTGCAACGAGCCAACATATTCTTACCTCGCAAAGTCGTCGTTAATGTTACAAATAATTTTTATAATTTCAGGCGTTACACACATCTGGCTTGGTTTTCTGTTGTGCATTGTTGTCTTTTGGGCAAGATTCATGTGGTTGAAGTACGCATAGTGATACTCGTGATCAGGACTAAGGAGGAAAAAAGAAGTTTTTCTTGAAACGCACGCACGCATACACACATAGAAAATTATAAAGACTTATTAACCGAGTGCGAGGTCTGTACGGGAAAATATTTGCCTGAGGTTTTCGTACAGACCGAGCGACAAACGAGCGAGGTTTGTGCGATAAAACCGAGAGAAAATACTTTCCAGTACAGACCGAGCAAACGAGGTTAATAAGAAATTTATTATATGGCTATTGGTTCATTTTATTTTTAAGCTTCGAGCGTTGTTTTCGTCTTCGGAGTATGCTATTTACCTTACCTGTTAACTTTTTCGTATCGCTTCTTGGCCTTCTTATTTACACCAGTTCGGCCTTTATTTGTCGTGTTTTTAGATAAACAGCTTTAAAGGAAACCAGCAGTGATGTTCCAACACATTTTATTGTTCAGAATATTTGAATAAAGATACTTGTTTCTCTTTTATTTGTATTCAAATCAACTCAGACATTTTCCCGCCAAAACTTACAGCCGAGAAAAAAGCGTATTGACCGGTCGGTCAATATCGTAAAATCCCGACCTCTCGGGAACCAATCAACGTGCGTCGTTTTGCGTACGGACCGGAAATCAAACCCAGCCATATAATACTACTTCTTATTGACCGAGCGTGAGGTCTGTACTAGTGAATTATTATATGGCTGAGCTTGTTTTCGGGTCATTACGCCAAACGGCACACGCTGATTGGTTGCTGAGAGGTCCGGAAAAAACCGTAATGCTTTCTCGGCACTGTGAGAGGGCATTACGTCATTTTTAATGGCCTGCAAGTTTTGGCGGGAAAATTACTGAGTTGATTTGAATGAAAATAAAAGTGAATTAGATATATTCGTTGGAAAATTTTGAACAATAATTACGCCCTGAAACAGTGTTTCTTTTTATAAAAACTTCTTATTTAAAAGCGCGAAAAATAAAAGCCAAACAGGTGTAAACATGAAGCGAAACGAACAAGCTCAAAAGAAAGAACTAAGGTGAACAGCGACATCTGATCAAGACAAACGTAGAACTAAAAACAGGTAAGAAAACAAACAAACAAAAGCCATATAATAAAAGACTTATTAACCTCGTTTTCTCGGTCTGTACGGGAAAGTATTTGCCCTCCGGTTTTATCGCACAAACCTCGCTCCTTCGTCGCTCGGTCAGTACGAAAACCTCACGTAAATACTTTCCTGTACAGACCTTGAACTCGGTTAATAAGCCTTTAATACCGCACCGACGTTTTAAGTACGGACCAAGCGAGCGTAGCGAAGCGAGTACAGACTGAACAAGCGAGGTCAATAAGTAGTTTATTATATGGCTACAAATGTTCTGAACGTTCAGTGAAAACTCGACAAAGTGTTAGACTTTTACGTTCTTTGTTTCGGCAATATATCCAATCTTATCAACTCGTCGTGGATATTTTCTTGGTGTACTATATTTCGATTTGTGTTTCAACACTGCCTACGCGAGGGGTAAAGCACTCCAAAAATTCCGTACACGCAAAAGTCCACGAAAATTCCAGCGGAATTTTAACACCTTAAAAATTAAAAAATCCCCAA
>OZ036011.1:10876193-10998693 GCA_964035015.1 Corallium rubrum
AATAGACAGCATGATTGGCTAATATCACTGACCTACCTCGTCATTGGCAACAGGAAGTAAACTTGTGGTAAGATATTTATAAAGAACCCTCATGTCTTCTTGTTCAAGACCACTCCTATACAAAATACACATGGCATTAGGAGCCTTTATTTTTTATTATTTTTTTTAAACAACTTTATTGGATACTTTACAATATATATGAAGATATCCAAATGGGAAGAGCGCGAACGGGACTTGAGGACCCAGGCGAGGCGCTCCTCCGTAGGAATTAAAATACATAAAACATAAAAAACTAGAAATAGACCAACTACATAAATTCGTTTGAAATTTATCGGTATCGTAGATTGAAGGACTTCAAGGCATAAGATGTCCAGCTTATTTATTTTCAGAAATTTCTTCCAGGTTATTTAAATAACCCACGAATAATAACTTTACTTTACTTTACTTTAAGTCACTTGACGTTAATACGTAGATGGGTAGTGGAAATACAACAAAAACCACAATGACCCACAGCGATCCGGGGTGATTACCGTCGATTATATGGAAAGTAGGTTTTAGTAGAAGAAGTAATGAATACAAGATTGGAAAGAGAAGGATTGGCGAGTTCTCCTTTTCCCTAATTTTGGCCTTCTTGGAATTACTGTTTAACTTACCAGACCATCTGATCATCAAACATAAACACTGTATATTTTATAGCACTAAAAAAAATAGAAGTTGTATAATAGTATATAATTATATATAACATATAATAGTATATAATATATTTTTTTCCTCTCCCTCCCCTGCTTTCCCCCCATTTTTCCCTGTTTTCCGCCTTTTTTCCCGCTTCCGGTAACCGTTTTTCGTTTTTTTTAAATCCCCTGCCACAGTCCCCCGCGCGTCTTTCGAGTTCGCCACAGTGCCCACACACTGCCACGATGGGCTCCTGTGTCTTCACACATCTCGACTTACCTAAACTTCAGTTCAACTAAATTCATAAAACAGCTGACTTTAAGAAATGTATTCTTGTCCAGCGGTAAAAAGTGTATTCCTTAAAAACATTTGAAAGAACAAAACACGAACGTGAGGCGAATGTGGTTACACCAGTTAATAGATCTGGTAAATGTCTGGGGCTCAGTAACATTTTTCTGATAACCTTGACAAATATCTACCAAAGTCTGTTACACAAGTACATTGCAACCAGGGATGCCACGCCTTAAGGAATCACGATTGGGGGGTGTCATATGACAGTGACCAACTTTTTGCAATGATAAATGAGAATTTTCATATCAGAGACATAGTGTAAAAAAGGCGAGAATTGATCGAAAAACTTGTAATGTATAAACGGGTATTTAGGAGCTGGGCAAAACAAGACAGGACAAGACAGAAACATTTTATTTTTAGGGAAACAATCAAAAGTCACTGAAACTCTAAAAGTGTTCTGAATGTGAATCTAAAAGTAACCAATAAAGCGGAAAACATGTTTAACAATTACAGTGGTAAGCAGCAGCAATTCCTCATTTGACCAACTATTTTGACTAACTGGTTGCAACGCTTGCAAACGTATCACATGTATACATATAACTCACATAATATCAATTCTATATTGGTTGTTCAAAGACAATTATTCTATTGTGTCATACAGAAAAGTAAAAAAAAAACCAACAAAATATTGAATACCTGAAAATACACTCAAAATATCCACTTTTGAAAAATCGATGGTTGCCAAATACTGCAAAAAACGCAGCAAAAGATTTCTCAAAAACTGAAAACTGAAATTCACTCTTATGTAAACTGAAACCACTCTTCAGAGATAAATATCAGTATTTATCTCTTACGTAAGTAGTTGAAAAGCAAACCAAAGTATTTAATAAACGTTTACACTAGAGCAAAAGTTTCCGGATTCGTAAATGTTTCCGGATTCACTTCGTACCGAGTATTCGGATTCGTTATAGGCGTTTACACTACAACAGTACAATTTGCAGATTCGGTCCTTTACACTAACTCAATATTCCTTTAATTCAGTTAATATGTTGACCATGTTGGTTCCACCGCAACCTCACATGACTACGAGCGGAAGACCATCCGAATTCATGGGAATAACCGTTCACACTACGTACTGTCTCGGATTCAAAAGTATTCGGATATGAAGTTTCTACATTTTTTTCCGGATTCAAAATCTCCGGATACGTGATCAAACTGGAAAATTTTTATTCCGGATTCGTCACGAATCCGAGAACTTTCGCTCTAGTGTAAACGGGGTCTTAGAATCCTAAATTTCATCACAAAACCATTGCTTTTGAAACGTGCCAAAAAAAACAGTCATGTTAACTCAACCTTATCTAGTATTTCCACACACGTGAGTCAAACTGGTCATCCTATCTCGTTTGATGACTTTATCATCTGGTAATTCAGAATTTAATGTCCTTCTCCGAGAAAGTTTACTCATATCAAAAATAAATCCATCACTTAATGCTAATATTAGATCCTTTCCTTTAATGTTATTCTGACTTCTCACCATCGCGGGTGACTCTTCACTTCTGAGGTCTCCCTCATCTATTATTCTCCTATCACATCTATTCTTGTAATTGCGTAGGTATAAAGCTAAGACATTTTTGTAAATATTTATCACTCTGATGATGTCGCTGGTTAGTGACGAAACGTTAGTTCTTTATTAAAAGTTTTTTTATCATGCTTACTTACGACTTTTGATTTTATTATGGCTTTGTTACGAATAATTTGCTGGGCAATAATTTTTATAACAAGATTAACTTACCCTGCTAAAGAAATAGTCTAATCTCCTCCTTAATTCGATCAGATCACAAATTGAAAGAATATACTCAAACGAACCATTGAACAACTGAAAAGTTCAAGGAATTCTATTGGTCAGAAATTACACTTTATATATGAGATCAAGATAGCGTAAGAATAAGAATGATTTATAGTTACTGTAATGAATCTAAATCCAGTCAATAACTGGCCAAATTTTTACTGTGACCAGTCAAATTTGCATAACGCTGGTCATATTACTTGCAATTAATTTTATTACTTCCATTTGAAGGAACTTAAAATTATTGTTGTTGTGTTGTGTTGTTGTAGACCCGTTTCATAATGACTGATATATATATATTGAAGTGAACTACGCATGTATTTCCTTTTTATGACAAACGTTCATATCAGTGCTAGCTAGCTTATATATATAGCGTAGAATATACTTTACATGTTTTTTGTTGTGTTGTGTTGTGTTGTGTTGTGTTGTGTTGTGTTGTGTTGTGTTGTGTTGTGTGTGTGTTTGTTTTTGTTTTTTTCCGTTTTTTGTTGGGGATTTGTTTGTTTGTTTGTTTGTTTGTTTGTGTGTGTGGGGGGGGGAGATCGTGAAATTTGACCAGTCAAAAATCGCCTTTGATCGGTCACGATTGGAACTGACCAATCACCATGACCGGCGTAACATGAAACGTTATTTTGAGCCCTGATCTACAATCCTGGACAAAAGTCCTTGAGACACCAAAAACAGCAAAGCGTCTCAACAATTTTGTCCAGGATTTTCTGAAAATGATGAATTCTTAAATCCTAATACAAACTGCCACTCTTAATTGATTCAAACGTCACTATTCTGCCGCACTTACGGTAATGCTTGTGTTAGGTTCGCCACATAAGAACAGTGACGTTTCAAACTGGTCTAAGTAGTTGTCTTGAACAACAGCAACTTTACCTTAAACATCTGATACGTGTGCTTCAAAACCGCACGTAACACAGAATCCTGAAAGGATCAACACAAAACATCAGAATAGTTATCGAAAGTCAAGACAGCGGGTTTTGAAAGGGGGGGGGAAGCCAAAATCAAAATAAATTTTTAGGGGGGTCAGGGGGCATGCTCTCCCGGGAAATTTTGAAATCGAGAGTCGCTGAAATGCCATTTCCTGGCTTTTGGAGGAAGATTTGACAGACTCTAAAGGTTAAAAAACGTCATAAAATACTCAAAACACGCAAACGTCACATAGATACTCAAAATGCATACACTCAGTAGATTGAATACACTGTTTACAGTTTGTTTCCTGACACAATTCATATTGCATCAGTTTTGTAGTTACATGTCTGTTGTTTTATAATCTAAAGGGGGGGAGCCGTGGCTCCACCAGCTCCCCCCTGGCTACATCCCTGTCGCTACTGCACATAAATCATCCAACATAATAACCCAAGGCATCAAGAACAGGGGTGGCACCAGGAATTCCCCAACACAGGAGCTAAGGTCTCCTACAGGGGAGCTAGTAGGGGGTCCAAAATTTGAAAATCTAGAATAAAGCTTATCAGTTATCCCATGTTTTCGGTGTGAAATTATCGCAATAACCGACAAGCTTCAGCATTTATTTTCAATATCGCAGACAGAAAATGGAATTTTGTGTGTTGTAATGATTAAAACTGATGGCTTCTACACAAATATAAATACCATATCTTGCGTTTCTAAAGGAGTTTTATATCACTATTAAAGCATTAATTACTGACTTGTCTGGCTTAATCAGTTAAAAAGCTCTTTGCCAATTGTTAAAAATACAATTTTTCTTCCAGATAATTCCCCAACAAATCTGTAAATTTTCCCCGACAGGGGGGCTGTAGCTGGCCTCTGCCCCCACCCCTGCCCATCTGTCCCCCTGTCCCCACCCCTGCCCCTGCCCCCCCCCTGCCCCTCTGCCCCCTGTCCCCACCCCTGCCCCTCTGCCTGCCCCCACCCCTGCCCCTCTGCCCCCACCCCTGCCCCTGCCCCCCCCTGCCCCTCTGCCCCCTGTCCCCACCCCTGCCCCTCTGCCTGCCCCCACCCCTGCCCCTCTGCCCCCACCCCTGCCCCTCTGCCCCCACCCCTGCCCCTCTGCCCCCCACCTGCCCCCACCCCTGCCCCTCTGCCTGCCCCCACCCCTGCCCCTCTGGCACCACCCCTGCCCCTCCAGCACCACCCCTGCCCCTCTGGCACCACCCCTGCCCCTCTGCCCCTCCAGCACCACCCCTGCCTGCCCCCACCCCTGCCCCTCTGGCACCACCCCTGCCCCTCTGCCCCCCTGGCACCACCCCTGCCCCTCTGGCACCACCCCTGCCCCTCTGCCCCCACCCCTGCCCCCCTGGCACCACCCCTGCCCCTCTGGCACCACCCCTGCCCCTCTGCCCCCCTGCCCCTCTGGCACCACCCCTGCCCCTCTGCCCCCCTGCCCCTCTGGCACCACCCCTGATTGAGAAGTGAAAATATACAAATGGTAAAGGAAGACTTTTTACATCTTCTCCCTATTTTTCTTTATTTTGAAGATATTCCAATTTGTTTGATATGTAAATGAGATGGTCTTGGACATTATAACCAGGGGACATCATAACCTGTAACAATCCTCGTAGCTAGTATGAACCTACATGAACATCTTCATTATGGAAGTGTCGCTCGGCCTCCTTGCATTCACCATCTGGAACTTTTTCACTAAATGGAATGGTTACTGTCTGAGAAAAGAAAATGAGAGAAACACAAAATAATTTACTAACTTGGCAAAATTGTGATGGTAAGACAAAATTTTACAGCTGTGATGGATTAATTGATTACTGTCCAGGTGAACCCGTGGCCCTGCGATGCTAGTGCAGTGTTCTGACCACTGAGCTACAGAAGCCATTGCCAAGAGCTTGGCCATGAGTTCTGAAAATTACCTAGTATGTAAACAAACCTATACCATATTTGACCGGTTAAGCACCCCCCCCCCTGGACCATAATTTTCACCAAAAGCAGGGGTGGGTGCTTATGCGAGCAATGGGCGCTTACATGGGCATCTGAGTGCAAATCCGCAGAGACTGGAACCAATGAACACAGAAATTCAAAATGGCACACATCTAAACAAAGACTGTTAATTCTAAAACGTTTCAATTTTGCCACTCACACTTATGGAAATTTTATTGTTGAGAAGCAAACAAGTTCTTTGTGGAAACACCAGTACAACATGTATAAGTCAAATTTTAATAATAAAACAAACTTTTAGTCCAAAAATGGGGGTGGGTGCTTTCCCAAACATGGGCGCTTAACTGGTCAAATACGGTATATACAACAGATCTTTCATCCATACCATTATCATCCAATAGTCTTCCTCTGGTTGATAAAACACCTGCCTGTTTTTCTGAGTATGCACTGACTCACATGGTTTCTCTGGTGTAAATTGTCTAAAACAACAGTATAACAGACTTTTATTATTAATTCTTTGAATGTTTTCATGGCGATAAAGTAATATAAATAAGTTTGGTGGAAACACCACGTAAAATATTTCTTTGCTAAGCTTTCGGCCTGTTGACTCAGGCCTTCATCAGAGCAATAAATTATTGCTCTGATGAAGGCCTGAGTCAACAGGCTGAAAGCTTAGCAAAGAAATATTTTACGTGGTGTTTCCACAAAACTTATTTATAAGACTTTTATATGTTAACAATGGCTTTCAGCAACTGAAATCACAGCTAGCCCAATTTTAAGGTACTCTTGCAAGCCTGCTTTGCAGACACAATCCAACATGACCCAACATAATGCAACATAACCCAATGGAATGCAACACAACACCACATGACCCATTATGCAACACAAACAACACAATACAACATGACCCAAAACAACACAACACAACACAACACAACACAACACAACACAACACAACACAACACAACACAACACAACACAACACAACACACAACGCAGCTACACAATGTAAACCAGTACAGTAAATGTACAAAATAAACAAAGTAACTACTGTAAGTACACTAGACGCAATATATTATACATGAGGAGAAGTGTTTCATGAGGATATCCAAACACCGAGACATTTGTTGAGGCGAAGCCGAGGTTTTTGAACAAACTTTGAGGTGTTTGGATTTCCTGATGAAACACTCCTCCAAGTGTATGATACAGCATCTCAAACAAATAACAGTATTTTAAGAGAAAAACAAGATGAAAGTTTGCTTAATTTATGTAATTTCTTCCTCCGATATCCAAACCACAGACACAGTACTGATTTCCTTTGTGTTTTCCTCATGGATTATTAATGAGTTTGAGAGATCCTGATGAAACACTCCTCCAAGTGTATGATATAGCATCTCAAACAAATCAGTATTTTGAGAGAAAATCGGGTAAAAGTTTGCTTAATTTATGTAATTTCTTCCTCCGATATCCAAACCACAGACACAGTACTGATTTCCTTTGTGTTTTCCTCATGAATTATTAATGAGTTTGAGATATACATACCAGGGTGCATTCCATGTAGGTGTAATCCATGTATTTCAAAAGTGCTCGGCGTGCTGGTGCACAATCACACTGCAGTCGGTGCACATATACAGCCATACAACTATACAAGTCAGTGGGTGGTACCGGTGTGAGTCTTGACCTCCCTTGGCGCAGCACCTGAACACCCGTGGCTCATCTTTAGCGTGGGTTTGACATGGAATGCACCCTGGTGTACATATACAGTACATGTATTTTTACCCTGTGTGTGTCCAACACTGTATATACTCACTCAGTAAATTTGACAAGAGCCTCACACAAACCCACATTTCTAATTTTCTTCTCAATGTCTTCCTCGGAAGGTAAATACAATAAAATCTTCTCTTTTTCCTTAAAATTAAAATATAGAACAGAAAATTCTCATACAGCCAGTACACGTGCAACATGTAGGTAAAGACATATTTTTATTTTATTTTATTTAACTTTACCTTGACTAAATAAATAAATACAAGGACAGGCAGATGAGGCCGATTACTGCGGGTCCTTGAGACAACATTAGGGACCTTAAGCAAGTTAGGACGACGACAGCAAATAAGTTACTGCATTTAAAAGAAAACACGGATCAGGACATCGTACATTGTATGCTTTATGTATTTTGTAAGACCTATAAAAAGCTTCGACAACGTGACGTGTAAATATAGATTAATGCCTTAAGTTTGTCGTTTTCAACTTGATCATTTTGGCGTCCATTTACATGGTACTAGAAACCTTAAGATTGACGTTAATTTTATTTACCGCTAACGGCAGTTCGATGTTAGCAGTTTGACGTTCGAGGTAAAAATGAATTAAGTTTATTAATATTTCCAGCAGACCCCAATGAATTGTAAATAATTGACTCTTTGAATATAATTCTGATAGCAATAATTTCCTTACCATTCCTTCCTTGGGACCTAACGTTGAATTATAAATAAAAAAATTTGTAAGTTCAGGCGAAGTTTTCACCAAAGTCGCCATCTTTGATTCACGCTCGCCCCAAGCCTCGAACCTCTCTCCTGGAAGGCTGTTAGAGGGACACCTGGGGAACTTGTTGGGCGCTGCCCAGCCCCCGTTGCCCGTACCTCCCCCCCCCCCACCCCACCCCACCCCCACACCCCCCCACCACACCCCCCACCCCCACACACACACACTTTTTAACAAGGCCAGTAATAAACTTATGATTAACAAAATCACTAACCCTAGCTAACCCACGACTTTGAACAAAGATATAATAAAGAAATTTAAGTGCAGATATTCAATGTCCGGAAAAGTGTTGTCTTTTGAGTATTTTATGACGTTTTTAATTTGGACCGTAGAATTCTGTAAATCCTTGTCCCAAAATGCAGGAAATGGCATTGCAGAGACTCTAGATTTCAAAATTTCCCGGGAGAACATACCTCCGGACCCCCTTAATAATTTTGCCCCTCCCCCCTCTACTTTTAGTGTCGCTCCGACGCCCTGGTTCCAGAAGTTTTCTCTCTCAATCAAAACTTTGTTTGAGCATTCCAATCAGAGATTGACCAATCAAAACAAATTATATTCAAACTCATTAGTAATCCACGAGGAAAACAAAGGAAACTCATATTACCGTGAAGAAATTACATAAATTAACCGAACTTTTACCTCGATTTTCTCTTAAAATACCGATTTGTTTGAGACGCTATATCAAACACTCAGAAGAGTGCTTCATCAGGATATCCAAACACCTCGAAGTTTGTTTAAAAACCTCAGCTATCGCTTCATCAGGCGTGAGTTATCGCAACGAGCTGCGTTTGGTGGAAATACAGTGTCTTGGGTTGGGGGGGTGGGGGGCAAGAACCTTGATCTCCTAGGGTACGGGGGTATGCCCCCCGGAAAATGTTCGATTTCTAGGGTCTCGGAAACACTATTTCCTGCATTTTGAGGCAAGTATTTAATGAAAGCCATAAATTACATAATTTTGTTGAAATCAAACCAGAACATAGAATGATACACGTCAAAATATCTTTAGATTTATTTATAAACAAGTCGTAAATGTAAAAACAGGTTGGAGGCATTTTGTATAGACTCTTACGCCATTGTAACTTATAGCACATGCATGCCTGCAATTTTCAGGGTGTATCAAAAAAAAGGCTACCCTTAGAAAATATAATTAACATTCTTTTCAAATAACCTATTGTATATTGACAGCCCTGTGGTCAGTTGAACCACTTTTAATCGAACTGATATGAATATAATTAACATTTTTATTTCAGTTATGCTCCTTCATACGTTTAGAAGTTATCGTAATTTCCCAGGTGTATACGACCATTTGTTTTTTACGCATCCGTGACTTCAGAGGTGTCCAGGGCTGTCAATATACAATAGGTTATTTGAAAAGAATGTTAATTATATTTTCTAAGGGTAGCCTTTTTTTTGATACACCCTGTATATATATATATATGTATTTAACACATCATTGTCTACTCACTCGGACTTAAAACAACTGTACCCCCCCCCTCCCCTGCACGTTTCTCCACGGATTTAAATTTTTTACGAGATGGGTCTTGGAGACCCCTCGCCCCAACCCCCCACCCGCCCTTGGCTACGCCACTGTTCGTGCGAGGATTAATAGTATAAGATAATAAAATATTTGCGCAATGTCACTCTGAAGGCAGCATAGATAATGATGGAAGGGGAAACTTACGAAACCGAAAACGATGTTTCCACAACTTGCTATGGTAATTATACGCTTATAAGCGGGCAATGCACCTAACGGGTGGTCCCACATAGCTAAAATCAGACACTGCTGAACTTAAGTGATATTACACTTTTGTCTAATTTCAGCAATAGGTGCATTAGCCGCTTATAAGTGTGTAATTGCCGTAGCAAGTGGTGCAAACAACGTTTCAGGTGTCCCAGTAAATGTGTCCCCCCCAAAATGTGTCCCCCCAGGGACACATTTCCTAGGAAACATGTCCCCCTCTTCGGAAATTTGTCTCCCCTTCAGAATGATTCCTTACAGGATAATTGATATACGTGTAATGTGGACAAAACTTTTTAAAAGTAAAAAATATATATCTCTGAAGGGTCCTACTAATTACTGCCCAAGACGGTATACATCTATATTAGAGGCCTTAAATAATAAAGAATAGATCGCACATTTACGGCACACCGCAAACGCAGTTCGAAATCAGCAGTTAGCCGTTAGAAGTTAGGACAAGTTGTATGTTCAGACTGAAAGCTTCCGTTTGTGATTTGCCGTATGTAAGTATATTCGATTTATACTGAAAGGTCTCCCACGGCGCCATTGAAATGTTAATCGCAGTCGGCAATGATTAATGTATTTGTTTTTCTATTTTTGAAACCGAGTGCTTCGGAGGAAAACCCGTGCTGAAATAGTGCCTTTTTCAGAGTATGCCAGACCCGAAAACCGAGGTTTGTTTCAACGCTTTGAAACATCAGCTCAACGATGTTACAATCAATAAAAAAAACGAAACTTGAACATCTATTTAACTAATAAATTGGAAATTCAGCATGACCATGACCATGACCACTGATGCACTTCCGCGAGCTGGCTTTCGGACGTTCTCTCTCATTATTTTGACACCAAAACTATCGAATAACGTGGAACAGTCTGATAGCCATATGCACTCAGTAAGAGAAAATATCAGACGTCTACGAAATTGGACTTCGCAAAAAATGGAGGCGTATGAAAAGGAAGAGGCACACTATATCAATATATATATATATATATATATATATATATATATATATATATATGTGTGTGTGTGTGTGTGTGTGTGTGCCGAGAAAGAAAATTTCGAGTTTAAGAATATATGCAGCCCAGCAAACACACACACACACACACAATATATATGTGTGCATATGTGTTTGCTGGCCTGCATATATTCTTAAACTCGAAATTTTCCTTCACCAAAGACCCTCGCTATTATTAAAATTTGCTGTCTGCTTTACGCCAAGAGCGTGTTGGCTCGAGGTTAATGAAGGGTTCCGCGTGAAACGTTGCTTTGTTATTATTACAATAGTGTAGTTTGCCGTTTTTCAAAAAACGGTATATACGGAAGTATATTTATTATGCATTCACAAACGCAGTAGACGCCTTTTTTCAATGAGCGATGACTCTCAAAAGCGACCCGTATTGGTCATGCATACTGGTGTACGTAGTAGCTGGGAGATAGGTGATGCTGGCTTTGCCATGCATGTGCCATTCTTTGCCATTCTGGGGGTAGGTGATCAGGAATGGCTTTGCCATTCATGTGTTGCACCATCAAAACTTAGTGACAATCCAATTAAGCCAAAGTTTTTATTAAATAAATAAGTTTATATATTGCAGTTTTTGTAAATATATATTTAGCTGTTATAATTTATCATTCAGAAATATATATTTTTTACTTTTAAAAAGTTTTGTCCACATTACACGTATATCAATTATCCTGTAAGGAATCATTCTGAGAGGGGGACAAATTTCCGAAGAGGGGGACATATTTCCTAGGAAATCTGTCCCGGGGGGACACATTTTTGGGGGGGACAGATTTCCTGTGACACCGGTTCTTTAACCTCGTTTGAAGTTTCCTATCCAGTTCCCCTTCTATTATCTATGAAGGCAGGTAAACTAATTTCTTCCTTATTAACAAACTCTAAAGTAACAAGTCGTTGATTATTTGGGAAGCAATGCCCCCCATCTCCTCTCCCCCTCCCCCTCCCCCCTTTACCACCACCCTTGAACTCCCCAAAGACTCATTATTTAATTTGCAATGTAAAAGAATGCGTTTGATATAAGAAGCCAGACCGACAGTGCTACATGATCCCACCCGCCAGTTTGTACTGTCTTGAGTTCGGGATATGCCAAAATGGATGGCCCTATTACACCTAAAGACGAGAAGACACAGCTCAACAATAATCCTACCAATTACGCCTCGTTTTCACCTTCTAAGGACCCCGAATTTGACGGTACGTTGGTCTAAGTTCATTATTCTATTGATTTTGATGTTACACAGGTGTTGAACTTTAGTTGACTAGTATACTGGTGTAAGACTTCAATAACATTGCAATTTGACTCCTGTTGACCTGTTCTATACTATATATCATATAAATATAGCCTATTGCTATGTTCAGTCTGGTCCGCACGTAACGAACCGACAGCTTTCGCCACCAGAGTTGATGTTGTGGTAAACGCACTTACAACATCAGTGATCTGATCGAGGATCTGATAGACGTGCCCTAATAAGTCGCGTACGATTTACATATAATCTCTCGAAAATCGCCTGGCCAGACTTCAATTTTAGGGACGTCCCTCGCATCTTCTAACATATTATAACTAATTGCTGCCAAGCGTTGGAATTATACATGTTTTCCCAATCATGGATTTCACGCTTTGCTGACCGATATATGCAAATATTGCAGAGTGTGGTTTTACAATTTTATTTTAGTGGCTATAGTGATATATTAATGAAATGAACAATTTATAGATTGATTTAATTCAATCTACGTGTCCTGAGCTGTTTGTTTGTAAGAATGCTAAAATGCAGTAATGACGTTTTTTTCAACGTATACTTGAAACGCCAAGGCGGTGTTCTCTGCAATGAGATATTTCCGGGCCCTGGTACCAATACGCAGGCAAAATAAAGAGCGGAAGTTTCTGTCTGTCTCTGCAATGAGATATTTCCCCCAGTACCATATACAGAGCGGAAGTTTTGTGCACTCCACTGTCTCCACAAATAAATTCCATCCAAAACTAACGAAGCTTACTAGCTCGGATATGAAAAATGGGTGTAAATGTACATGAACTATTTTACTCAGAAAAAATGAGTTCCCAAGCGGGACTCCTAACTTTCTGATTGCCGGTGAGACACTTCAACGGTCTCTATGAAACGAAAATTAGGTCTGTCTTATTTGAAAGAACACTTATTAAAAACGACAGAGTAAGGTCGTTTGCAGCTTTTTTATTTCCTTGCTTCGTTTTTTAAAATATTTCAGTTTCATATGTTAGGACATGAAGTGAGACATGGGCCATGACTGCAGAGCAGGGGGGGAGGGGGAATTTGAGCGGACAGAGATGAGGATGGTGCGATCATGGTCAATCGAGATATGGTCTGGAAACTCGGCAAACTTCAAAGCGCCTATAATGAGCTGTGATTTTATGTTGAACCGTACCTTACACCGTGCACATCCTTTGTTTTAGGTTCATTAATATTTAAATAGCACGATTGAGGGATTGAACTGAAACGTTGCTATTGGACAATTGATTCATTATACTAAAATACAATGTGTTCAGTGACCGTGCACCGTGCACAAAAATGCATAAAGGCGAACAAAAAGATAGACCAAAGGCTTTAGCTGAGTTTCCAGACCATATCTCGATTGACTATGGTGCGATGGATGTGTGGTGTATCGCTAAAGGATAGAGTGCCGAGTGTGGAGCTGAGGGAAAGAATGGGGATTGAGCTGGTGTCTGATGTCATAAAGCGGAACCGGTTGAGATGGTTGGGACATGTGCTGCGGAAAGACGATGGTGACTGGGTGAAGAAGAGCATGTCGCTCGAAGTGGAATGTACAAGAGGACGAGGAAGGCCGAGGATGACATGGAGTCAGGTGGTGGAAAGGGATATGAGAGATTGTAGTCTAAAAAGGGAGGATGCCTCGGAGAGAGAGAAGTGGAGGTGCCGCCGGCCAACCCCCGCGTAAGCGGGGATAACGGCCGTAAAACGATTGTTTTGTTTTTTTGGTGGGTTTTTTTCATATGTTAGGACACATGTTGTTACGTACATATGTATAATTACTTATCAGAGAAGGTTATGTGTCTTCCTCACACAACACCAAACATGTATAGAACAAGTTTAAGTGATTTCGTTTGGCAAAAGAAAAGATATAGACTAAACTACCAATCACATTTCAATTTCTAATACGTTGTCAAGGACGAGAAGGTAAAATTTCGTTGCTAATATCAAACCAAATTAATTTGAAAGAGGCGTGTTATTGGGCTATGTGCACACGGTAAGGTTTCCGAGCGTTTTCGTATTGTTTCAAGTAATGAGCTGATTGTTCTCGATTCCCTTGAGAACAGTAAACAATACAAAAACGCTCGGAAACGTTACCGCGTGTGCACATAGCCTTAGTGTGTTTCTCCCAGAACAGCATGCAGTAATTATGGTATAGCTTGGTTAACCAAGCGGTACTCCGTGCATGATGAACTACCAACCATGCGCATCACCATCATCTTAATTGTCTGCTCAAAGTGTTGCTGAAGTCGTGTCCTAACTGATGTTGAGTCTCAGATTTGATCCATCTGCATCAGAATGGGTAATACTTCGACGAGAAGTTCTACACCAGTTTCGAATAACAATCCGGAGGATCCGAAATACAGTGGGGTGAACTATTCCCCGTTACAAAACAAAGGTATGTGATTGTCCAAGAATCTGTTGTGGTACTTCGCAATGACAGTATAATATTCAGCATGAGTTCAGGTCAGGCGTAAGATCAGAAACGATATGTTATCAGAGATACGTTATCTACTGCTGTTATCTTTAGCTAATGAGATAAGCGAGATGGATTCACCATAAATACATGACTATACATATATTTACACAAACAGTTCTCGTTGTGATTTGTGTGATAAGCTGCATATGTGTGCCCAATATTCGGTGATTTTGGTCGCTGATGGCATAAGGCATGCCATAAGCTTACACCGCACGTAAATTTAAAGCAAAGTGAATTAAAAGGTGGTACACTGTCGAGTTAGTTTTTATCAGGAAATATACTGAGGCGATTCGAGTGGAATATAGCAAGGTTAGATATACTGCCGAAACAGAGAACGTAGGAGTCTTTCGTTTAAACGTTAGACTCCTACGTTCTCCGTTTCGGCAGTATATCTAACCACGCTATATTTCGATTGTTGTTTCTACACTGCCTACGCAGCACGCTACTTTTATTACACCATTTTATACTCGAGCAGAGCCGTTTTCGTTAGAGTAATTGGTCACTGCACTCTGTTTTTGATGAAGCCTTGAAGGGCTTGGCTCAAAACGTAAGTATTTTGTTACCAAAACTTCGAATCTCGAAACACTGGCTACGCAGCACTCTACTCTTTCATGTTTAAAAGAAACCGTGGATCCCTTAGACTTCGTGTATAAACCTCTTGCGCATGACGTCAAAACGGTGGATCTAGAAGACAACTTCAAAGTCCCGATGTTCAACAAGGCAAATAATCAATGGAAATTTTGTTGTTTATATAACAATTTGTCCTCCACGAAGAGAATAAGAGCAAGTAGTCTATTTATGTTTCATGTGTATTTGAAAACCTTTAACGGCCTGATTCATACTTGTGAAATAAGCACAAGAACAAAACAAAAGATATAACCTTTCGTATTCCTATGGCGCGAAACAAGCAATAAGCACAAGCCGTCAAGCGACAAGAAATAAGCAAAAGCCACAAGAGCTGCATGTGCAAAAGAAAAAAGCAAAGGTTCTGTTGTCTCGTGGTTGTGCTTACGCTTGTTTTACCCCTGTTGACACAACTATTTCGTTTGTGCTTATATATGCTTATTTCACAAGTGTGATAATATCACTAAAGGAACAACTGCATGAGTAGGTTTTATTTAAATTTACAGAACTTCAGCTTTTTGTATTCAGTTGGTCAATACTTGATAATTCGTGCATTTTGGGAGACGAATTGAGGCAAAGACTGATCTGCGGCATTTATATCATTTTATATTTTTGGAGCATGTGTTGGGTTAGACTTGTCCCCATTTCGTGAAGTCTTGCATGCCTTGCTCATTTTGAGTTTACCTTTATTAGAATAACCAGTTCTTGTCGACACTTGTGGTTGATGATGCAGAGCAATGAATCACGACAGCTCACGACAAATTATGTACATACATGCATCCTCATTATTGGTACACAGCTCGGCTTTTGTGCTATCCAACGATCTGATTTCGATTATTTAATGGTGCAGGCATTGAATCGTCTAGTTATATGACTCCTTATACTTTACTTTCCGGGATACGGTTGTCTGCTGTGTGATATGGCTTGATACAGGTTACGGGGGATAATTGTCTATATATATCAGAAATATGTATATATCAGTCTCGAGTTGACGCACTCGTGACTCGGGCAATTAAAGTGCCAACACCCTTTGTTGTGTTTGTAAAAACAAGAATATAAATTTTAATATTCATCTATAACTTCACCTTTGCAATGCTGCAGTGATTTCGGTCAGGTGTACTTGCTTGAACGGAGACTAAAAATGGATACAAATGCATATCAGCCAAAAGGTATATAACAATATTTTCACTATATATATTGTGCTTGGGGTATATATTATATAGTTACACGGAGATCAGTACATTTGGTTCATACAAACATCTCCCCCCTCGTGACATTACGCAATTAGATGTCAAACTGCATGCACAGTGAAAACTATAGACAGCATATGTGATACTATAGAAAACTATAGACAGCATATATATATATATATATATATATATATATATATATATATATATATATATATATATAACTACAGACGGTACCGTTTCGGCCTTTCGGGCCTCATCAGTGTAGTGCTGATGAGCAGGATGAAGATAACTGCTTATGAGTCACCTTTGATGCCTCACAAAATGTGGGACATCAAAACCATGCCAGAGCGCTCAAACTGCAAGCAGTGAGCGTGCGCACAATGCGTAAGCGGCAATGGCTCATCCTGTAGAGCGCTCAATATGACCTAAAGGTCATAGAGCGATATCTAACTACAGACGGTACCGTTTCGGCCTTTCGGGCCTCATCAGTGTAGTGCTGATGAGCAGGATGAAGATAACTGCTTATGAGTCATCATCATATATATATATATATATATATATATATATATATATATATATATATATATATATATATATATATATATATATATATATGTATATATATATATATATATATATATATATATATATATATATATATATATATATATATATATATATATATATGTATATATATATATATGTATGTATGTATATATATATAAAGACTGCATTAGGTAAGACTTTCAAACTATCTTAGATATCAAGCAACCCTAGCTCTCCTTCAGAGCCTCAATGGTTAGAGCGTCTAACCGACGTCCACCTAAAGTAACGGCCCCCCGAAAGTAACGTTGAATTTGTGACACTTCTTAAATTTCCCGAAAGTAGCACCCCCCGAAAGTAGCACCCCCCCGAAAGTAGCACCACTCCCCCCCCCTGAAAGTAGCACACACACCCCGAAAGTAGCAGCCCCACGAAAGTAGCGCCCCCTTGAAAGTAGCGGCCCCCCGAGAGTAGCGGCCCCCAAGGGCTGCTAAATCCGAAAGTAACATTACCGTTTACTAAATATTGAGCTATTCCGACTTTCGTGCATGCTATTGCCTATAGTACGTCAAAATGGTTCATAGAACAACTTCAAAGTTCCGATGTTCTGCAGCAGAGCGAATAATCAATGAAAATACGTATAGTTTATAAACATTTTTCCTCCACCAGGAGAATAAGTGCAAGTGATCTTACATATAGATCACTTGCACTTATTCTCCTGGTGGAGGAAAAATGTTTATAAACTATACGTATTTTCATTGATTATTCGCTCTGCTATATATATATATATATATATATATATATATATATATATATATATATATATATATATATATATGATTTCTTCAGATCCGCAGGTCGATGACTAGAAAATATCACTGCAGTTCTATATACCAGGCTAACGTCATTTAAATAACCTGCATATATGTGTCTGTTGTAGAAAGTTGCTACATATACCGTACTTCCATACGAGAATGTTCTGGTAGTGTCGTGATGGCGTAGCGACATATAGCTGAGAATTAGGACAACCAATGACAATGCTGGAACTTTGAAGGCAGATTCCAGAAAGGCCGCTTAACTGTTGTTTACGATAACAGTGTTTAAACGAGTTTTAAAATACTTATAGGTGACTTACAAAAATGCTGACTACCTAAGCAACAGTTAAACAATAAGTAGAATTATGTTCTTCTATACACCTAGAGCTTTTATGCATTTGTCGACGACCACTGGGCTGATTTTGTGTCATGAAAATCTTTCTTTGACTACAATAAGGATTATAATACTCCGTGTGCTATACCTACAGAAAAACAAACCCAATTTTCCTTCGTTAAGGTCTGGCCAAACGCTTTCAACATTTCATTCAACATCGTTCAACATTGTTGAATTCAACGTGTTGAAAGCGTTTGGCCACCTGTTGAATGATGCTGACTGTTGTTGAATGATGCTGACTGTTGTTGAATGGTGTTGAATGATGTTGAACGAAATTTGAACACTTCAAATTTTCGTTCAACACGCGTTCAACATTTCTATTGTTCTCAAAATGTTGAAAGGTGTTGAACGCATTTGGCCACATTTCATTCAACTTTGTTGAACAGAGACATGCGCCATGCAGGATATTGTCGATTCCAGCTTTTGTGGTAGCCCGCGTTCAATTAATTGTCATTCATGAATGTTGAACGATGTTGAATTCATTTGGCCACTCGTACTTTCAACATTATTCAACATCGTGCAAGAAAGCGTTTGGCCAGGCCTTTATTTGATTTTGCATTTCCCAAATAATCGTAATAACATTTTCGTGACATAAAACCAGCGGTAACCTGGCTATTTTAAGGAAATCGAGAATTTTGAATATGGTGTGCTGATATTAGGACACTGATACACATCCGTAGGAATGCACTAGCTTGTTTTGTTCTATAATGTTGAGTTGTATAATGACTCTCTCGTGTAAGTCTGGTAAATAAGTTCGCTTTTCGCTTCTGTTCTCGTACAATCCACTTCTGCTCCTTTTCTTAGTTCTTCCGCTACTCTATACCGTCAAAACTCTAGTCCTTATCGATAAATCGATGAGTCAGTCCAATAGATTCGAGGGTTGTGAGCGAAGATCAATTATGATATTCTTGATATTGAGACAATGTTTTTGTTTTGCCTTCTGGACTCTTCTTTCACTCTGTTCTGGGTCACTGATCAGCTTAATAGGGCATTCATCACGAGTTCAAACTGTTTACGACAAGCTAAACAATCGCTCTCAGTTGCTTCGTGTAAATTCTTTTGCTTGTTTCTATACACTGTTGTATATGGTGGAATTGTAGCTGAGCAACAACAGTCTTGAGACAAGAGAATTAGTTATATCAGATCAACTTGATATATACGCAGTTTATAGACTCACAATGGAAATGACGGATCTGCAGGGACAGTCCGCGAAAAGTAAGTCAAAGCTGTGATTAAGAATGCAAGCGAATGACAATAACATTATACATTATCACGTTTCTCTCTGACGAAGGCCCTTCGCTCGAAACGTTAGACTATATACTGACGTTTTCAGTTTCGGCAGTATATCTAACCTTACTATATTTCGACCATAACATATTAATCCATTTGTAGAATATGGAATTCCTTTGTACTATATATCTTTTCTCCCGAACACAGTTATATATCGGGTTGTATCTTCTTGCTCTATAGCGGTGTAGGCGGAATCTTGCATGATTTTAGTAAATACTAAATCGGCATTCGACGTTTGAGCTTGTATAAATATACTATAACAGAACAGTGGTGTAGGAAGCAAGTTTGATCTTGGAAGGGGCACAGCTTCGAAAGGGTACTTTGTTCAGGGGGTAGGACTTCAAAAGGATACTTGAAACACATGTTTTATCATAAAAAGGGCACTTTTCTGTTGCAAAAAGGGCACTTCATGACAAAGTTGGGGGGCACATGCCCCGTTTCCCCCCGGTTCTTACGCCCCTGTAATAGAATGCAAATTTCATAATCCAAAACTTGATGGGTTGTGGCCAGATATTGCTGACAATTACGTTGACTTTTGACGCTGTTCAAGGCTTTCATAATTGTATATTCGAAGCGGCTATGTTGCATGACCTACGTCAGTTGCAGAAGATGAAAACTAAGACCCCGTTTACACGAGAGCAAAAGTATCCGGATTCACGTTGTTTTTCATCCTCATGGGAATAAAAAAACAAAGTGAATCCGGAAACCTTTGCTCTAGTGTATAAACGGGGTCTTAAAGTATGAAGGGTGATCTATATCAAAAATACCATTCTATCGGATGTCACTGCTTCGGGTAATATTTGTTTCATCGGGTATGTTCGTTCATTACATTGGGTAATATCTGGTTTATCGGATATGTTCGTTCATTACGTCGGGCATTATTTCGTTCATGACGTCGGGCATTATCTCGTTCATTACGTTGGGCATTATTTCGTTCATTACGTCGGGCATTATTTCGTTCATGACGTCGGGCATTATCTCGTTCATTACGTTGGGCATTATTTCGTTCATTACGTCGGGCATTATTTCGTTCATTACGTCGGGCATTATTTCGTTCATGACGTCGGGCATTATTTCGTTCATTACGTCGGGCATTATCTCGTTCATTACGTCGGGCATTATTTCGTTCATTACGTCGGGCATTATCTCGTTCATTACGTCGGGTATTATTTCGTTCATTACGTCGGGCATTATCTCGTTCATTACGTCGGGCATTATCTCGTTCATTACGTCGGGCATTATCTCGTTCATTACGTCGAGCATTATTCGTTTCGTCGTTCCACTGACCTATATATATACTGTATAACTGGTTCAAAATGGCAGCATTTATGGGTCCTTTTGCTAAGGACATGATTTGGACATGTTCGGTATTTCGCTTTTTAAAAGAAAACTAAGCTATTTGGTCGGATAAACTGTACGTATGTTATAGCGAGATGAATTATCTTTCTTCCAGTATATTTGAGCCTTCTACAGTAGTTTATTTCTCGAGAAAACATTCGGCGAAGCCATTATAATAATAACAGAAAAAATTTCAAAATAGCGGCCGCTGTTATGATTTGGACATGTTCAGTATTTCGCTTTTTTTAGGGAAACTAAGCTATTTGGTTGGATAAACTGTACGTATGTTGTAGCAAGGTGAATTATCTTTCTGCCAATATATTTTATAACTTCTACAGTGGATTATTTCTTGAGAAAACGTTCGGAGTAGACGGACTAGGCAAACTTTGTCTAATTTTTGCCAAGTCAGCATAATATCGTCCTGGTCTCGAGTTTGTGTAAACAAAATATTTCCGTTGGTTTTTCATGTATATTTAATATTTATGTTCGTTGCTGAGCGGCCCAGGATGCTTTCATGATAAGAGTCTTATTGTAGTTCTGAACTACAATAATAATAATCCTAGACAATTACTGTTGTAGCTTTCTGGCAGTCTGAATTAAAGACGTGCCAGCCGGCCGTACGGCACGAAGTAAAATAAACAAGACTGTCAATACACATGGTCATGGAATCTACAAATATTTCGTTTTATGAAGTCGCCAGCTCTATAAAGATCACGAGAAAATCGTAAAGAAGCGAGGCGTACCGAGTTCTTCTTAGGGGCTGTTTACATGAGAGGCGATATTCTTATTTGGTCAGACAAATAATCCAGCAGGCCTCTTGAGTCGCTCCACAACCAACTTGCATGGATTAACTCCATGTGTCCGCTTAATAGAGGTTATTCTGTTCATTGGGACCCAAGATAGATGTCCGCTTCCGCTTAATAATATATAGGGGTTGTAACTATAGGGTTTTATTAAAGAAATAGCTGGGACCTTTCATAGGTGTCCGCTTAATAGCGGTGTCCGTTAAGAGGGGTTCGACTGTATATACCAAGTAATTGTCATGGCTTTGAGATACGTTAGTTCTGGAAAATGCCGCACGCTTGCGTTGTAGATTGTACAAATTAATCACTATTTTATGTTATTTATGTTATTTATTTATTTATTTATTTATTTTATTTATTTATTTTATTTATTTATTTATTTATTTATTTATTTATTTATTTATTTTTTATTTTATTTATTTACTTACTTACTTATTTATTTACTTACTAATACTTACAGTATTGCCATGGTATTGCCAAAGAGAAAATTACAGGGCTGTCATATTCCCAAACCACTATATGTACCTTGATACCATGTACCTTGATACCGTCTGGAAAATCTTGTAAGACCGCGTACTGAAAATTACAGGCTTAATGAACGAAATAATGCCCGACGTAATGAACGAAATAATGCCCGACGTAATGAACGAGATAATGCCCGACGTAATGAACGAAATAATGCCCGACGTAATGAACGAAATAATGCCCGACGTAATGAACGAAATAATGCCCGACGTAATGAACGAAATAATGCCCGACGTAATGAACGAAATAATGCCCGACGTAATGAACGAGATAATGCCCGACGTAATGAACGAAATAATGCCCGACGTAATGAACGAAATAATGCCCGACGTAATGAACGAAATAATGCCCGACGTCATGAACGAAATAATGCCCGACGTAATGAACGAACATATCCGATAAACCAGATATTACCCAATGTAATGAACGAACATACCCGATGAAACAAATATTACCCGAAGCAGTGACATCCGATAGAATGGTATCTTTGATATAGATCACCCTTCATATTAAAGTAGCGTGCTGCGTAGGCAATGTTGAAGCAACAATCGAAATATAGTAGGGTGATACTGCCGAAACAGAGAAAGTAGGAGTCTAAAGCCCTAATCGATAATCAAACGAGAACGCAAGTCATCGCAAGTTGGCAGTCATGCTATCTCAACCAGCCGCTCTGAATAACTTCCCAAAAATATCATGTATCGTGACAAAGTTAAAACTTGTTAAAACACTCATGAAACCTTTATTTTGTTAATTTGGGTGTTCGAACAACCGCCACAGAAATTTGTGACTGCCAACTTGCGATGACTTGCGTTCTCGTTTGATTAGGGCTTAACGTTTCGAGCAAAGGCTGGCTTTGTCAGAGAGAACTTGAATGTGACGAAGGGATTTCGCTCGAAACGTTAGGCTCGTATACGTTCTCTGTTTCGGCAGTATATCTAACCTTACTATATGACGTGAACGTTGTTCAACCCTAATAAGTAATAATATTGAAACTCGAAGCGCGGCCAGGATTATACGTAATGAGTAAAATAGACGTTCTCTGATCAAAATATTTGTTTATTAACGAGCTTTCGGCTGGCAGACTGCAGCCTTTACTACCTTCCTGTTGAAGGCTGCAGTCTGGCAGTCGAAAGCTCGTTAATAAACAATTTTATATTTTATAACAAACATATAATTAATAATTAATAAATAAATTAACAAACCTATTTTGGTCAGAGAACGTCTATTTTACTCAATATTGAAACTAGTTTTCAGACTTAGAAAGCGAACACAGCCGTCTAACTGCATTTTAGCTGCTTACAATCAAACTCGATGCTATATTACATGCAGTATCAAATGATATTATTGTAGGATATTTTAATCGCTCGAATGTTTAAATAAATTGTGATAATTGCGAATTTTATAGCAATGATAGCATTTGAAAACTTGTCGTGACTTGGGCTTGACGGCGATGTCAGTGCAATCCTTTGTTTATCGCTAGAACCGACCGTCTGAAAGCTCGTCAGTCTTCTGATTGAACAATTTAGAAGTTTTTAAGTTAAGCTAAGCTAAGTAACCCTTGTACCAAATATTTAAAATTCAACGAAGAGGAAGATGTGTCGCTGTTCCGCACGAGCAAGCATGTTTCTTGTAGCAACCGATTGCAACAAGAAAAACTGTTCCAACAGTTGGTTGCAACTACATGATTTTGTAACATTGCTACATGACTTTGTAACATGGCTACATGACTTTGTAACATGATTTTGTAACATTGCCTACATGACTTTGTAACATTGCTACACGATTCTGTAACATTGCTACACATGACTCTGTATAATTAATTTACAAATTATATAACTCTTAGGAAAGAATGGAATGAAAAAACTATTATAAAAACCACTTTGGCTTGAGTCAAAGCATAGTCAATCGAGATATGGTCTGGAAACTCAGCTAAAGTCTTTGGTCTATCTTTTTGTTCGCCTTTATGCATTTTTGTGCACGGTGCACGGTCACTGAACACATTGTATTTTAGTATAATGAACGAATTGTCCAATAGCAACGTTTCAGTTCAATCATTCAACCGTGCTATTTAAATATTAATAAACCTAAAACAAAGGATGTGCACGGTGTAAGGTACGGTTCAACATAAAATCACAGCTCATTATAGGCGCTTTGAAGTTTGCCGAGTTTCCAGACCATATCTCGATTGACTATGGTCAAAGCTTGTGAAAGGCGATCACGACTAGAAAAATCGTTGATTCATTAAGCCAAAAATTAATGGCATATTCTTGTCGTATATTATATAATCTTTAATTTGATGTGGGGGTTGAGGTATCTGTAGCCTCCTTCGCAAACGTTCTCGAGTCCCAGCCTATGTTATCTTCCCGTTATGCTTTAATAGACACGATGTAATTTGCATAGGGGGCCAAACTGAATAGGAAACTAATTTGCATGGCCAGTGTGCAGGCAGTACAGCCGCTCCCACATGAAGAAATTGAGAAAAAGAGAGCTCGTCTCGAAGTCACAGCTGCGGGTGTACACAGGCTAGAGAACATAGATTAGAGACGCCAGAGCAAACAGAATTTTGGTTTACCCAATACTTTACTTAATTCACCATGAATAATTTATATTAAATATTTATTTTAAGCAAAACACGCGTTGCAATAATACACTATTGTCGGCAAGGGGCGGGGCTTGAACATTCTGGTTGGGTCCATTACTTGAGTATTTTGGCAAGAATGTCTTCAGGGGAGTTACACCCTTCTGTGCGATTTCAGCCAGGCGAGACGAGGAATGGTCTTGACGACACTTCTTCTTTACACATAGACGAAGGTGCCATCTTGTTGGAACACCAAGTCAACGAGCCTGCCGCCGAAGGAGAGCAAAATATGGCCTCGCCTTCCGTCAACGCCGAGCCTAGCAAGAACCGTATGAGAGATGGCAGTATTGTTGATATGGTTCTCTGCTACGAGGTGCCAGATCCCGCCAAAATCGACACCGACGACGAGCGAGAAACCGAAGATGGTCGAATAAAGAAAAGGAATTTCTACATCGAAGGCTTGAAAACGGCAGGACTGATCGTCGAGATTGATCAATTGGGTAGTGGCCGAAGCGAGGTAATGTTTTGTTTTATATACATGCTACATAGATTACCCAAAGCTGTTGCCGTAGTTCTTGTAAGTTGTAAATACAACTGTTGACCACTATCGCACTTGTAATATGGCGTATAAAAACGTTTGTTCCCTCCGAATGATTGTGATGTCGAAATGTTGTAAGTTTATATAAATCTGACTCTTCGACTTTCTACCACTTTGCTCTTTGATCGTTGGGATGAAACGGGTCCGGTGATTTCTAATTAAATCACAAAAACGACTTCAGATCATCGACAATATGTAGAAGTTCATGGCCTTTATAATTTAGGTGCGTACAACCGTGATATCGACAGTTTCCATCCATCTCTTGTTCGACTGTTTGGATTCCGCGAGCTTTGATATTTTACATGTATATGTTATAAAACCTTGGCATTTCGGATGTTTGCGCTTTCGGTGTTTAATAATTTGGAATCTATGTGAACACTTGTTTGCTTAAAAACCTAGTGATTTTATATCGGAATTGGTATTTGGGTTATGAAGTACCTTTTGCCTTGTAGGCCAGCAAACATTCCTATCAAAGATCACACGGTCAATATATTCGCACCAGTATTTCCGGAAGGCAGAAGATTAAATCCGTTCGAGATCACGTATTTTCCTTATGACGCTGTGTTCTCGCTTATAAATTACTCGTTATTCATTGGAGAGATCTTCAATGCTAACTGCATAGAATATAGTCCATTCTTGGCTTTATTAAGGGCTTGTGTTTGCCCAGCTTTAACAATTGACAAACCGGATATTGGCGTTAAAAAGCTCTTGGAATGTTCCTAAAATATTTTGTTCCAATTGACGGACAGCTCAAATAACAAAGTAAGCAAGGACTTAATTCCTATAGTTGATTGTTTTAAAACCATATCTTCCAATAATTCTGCAAAAAATAATCTTTATTGCATGCAAAGGATTGTGGTTAAATGTACAAGTCACCATCTTTTTCGGGTTGAGCCCGACACATGGGTTGAGCCCATGCCTGAAACAGCTGGTTTTCTCAGCAAAAAAACCTCGAAGCACAGGAGAGATCAACTACAACTCTACTCACATGAGTTCCAAGCTCGACAAAGTGATCATTCCCAAACGGTCATCCATCAAACCCTGTCTAACCAGGCTTAACTTTTTGGTGAGCAGGGGTGGATCTAGGATTGTTGAAAGGGGGGTGGCCGAGGGTGAAGCCTGAGCCTTCTAGGGGGGTCCGGGGGCATGCTCCCCTGGAAATTTTCGAGTTCTTGGGTCTCTGAAATGGCATTTCCAGCATTTTGAGAGCCATTTTTAGCAGCATGTTTGAGCACTCAGCAGTAGAAAAAAGTTATATATTTGGGTTACTTGTACTTTTTTGTAACACTTTAGAAAAAAAAAACACTTAAAAAAAGAAAATGAAAACTACAACTTCACGGTCAACTAGAGCTGTCCTAAACGAAAGAGCAATAGTAGCTCAGTAACTTCAACGGACAGTTAAGAACAACGAAGGTGCATCAATATTTAGCGTCATTTATTAATTTTTTCTAGACCAAAGAGGGGGGTGGCTAGCCACCCAACCCCCCCCCCCTAAATCCACCCCTGGTGAGAGGCAGCACACACCACCCGTGAGCTCCCCTTGAATGAAGGGGCCATTTTTGGCCAACCTAGGCAGGAATGGGTTAAAAGAATGTCAACTCTCCTGGTGAAAATGTGTAATTTCTATTTATAAAATAACATGTATACTATGCAAGCCCTGATTGGTCAATTGCCGTGTTTGGATCAGAGTATCCAAACACAGAAAATTCCCACCAAACAATTTTTTGAAAATGTTGGACAGTATATCATATTCACTTGTGATTATTTTATAAAAGAAATACCAAATGGTTTTTTCCGTATTTGGAGACTCTTATCCAAACACTTGGGAAATTGCTCGACTTTTGAAAAGCTAAAAACACTCACCAATGGCTCGTGTTTTGTCACGCTTTTCTCCAGTCTCGCAATTTCCTGCATGTTTGGATCAGAGTATCCAAACACAGAAAACCATTTGGTGTTTCTTTAATCTGGATCAAGGGGAGGGCACTTAGCGCGGGGCCTCTGGCACTTGCCCATTCTGGGGCCCCGTCGATGTTTGGTGTAAGAACTGTCTTGTAAATTAATTCTAAACTTTGAAATCATTGTTTGAAAATATCTGAGAAATAGAACCATAGTTCCAGAAATCTAGGTTGAGTACCATAGGTTGTCTAGGGTTGTTGTACCATAGATAATGGAAAGGGAACTGGATAGGAAACTTACAAAACTGGAAACAATGTTTGTACAACTTGCTATGGTAATTATACACTTATAAACAGCTAATGCACACAAAGGGTGGTCCCACATGGCCAGGATCAGCTATTGCCGAAATTAAACAATAGTGTAATATCACTTAAGTTCAGCAGTGTCTGATATTAGACCACCAGTCAGGTGATTAGCCCCTTATAAGTGTATAATTACCATAGCAAGTTGTGCAAACATCGTTTCCAGTTTTGTAAGTTTCCTATCCAGTTCCCTTTCCATTATCTATGGTTGTACCCAGCTGCCAGGCACCAGCTGTATTCACATTTTTTGGTTAATTTTCTCTGATTTTTCTAGCCTCAGGGTGGGGGGGGGGGGGGGGGGGGGGGGCAGATGTGAGATGTGAGTTAGCTACTAATGTGCCAGGGGCCACGCTCATGGTTGATCTGTCCCTGGGTCTGATACTTCAAATAAATTTCTCTTTCAGGATACAAATGACAACACTGCAGGCCCAAAGACATTTTTTGTCAAGCTGCATGCCCCATGGGATGTTGTCACGGACATGGCTGAACAAATGTTTCTGCGAATGCCCATCCAGGAATCTGATATTGACATGAAGTCCACATTGGAATCACTGTTTGGAGAACAATTTGTTGAGAGCGTGCATCAACGAAACCCAATGGAGCTTGACCAGATTGTAATACCAGAAGATACGCTGTATTTCACGGCATATTTCTCCAAGAGAAATGAGGCACACTTCTTGGGTATTGAAAATAAAGAAACATTCTTCAGTCCCACTGATAGAATCCGCATGGTTGAAAGGATAATGGGCCAGACACCATTTTCCGAGAATGCCGAAGAGCATATTGGAGTAGCCAAACTTGTTTACGAAGGTGTGTTTACCGGAGCCTACCCATTGCACGATGGCCCATGTGAAGTCCCTGAAGGCCAATCACCATCCTGTGATCGACAAAGGCTTCGAATGGAGTGGGCCATGTTCAAGAAGTGGTACAAATTCCAACCATTAGATGCCATTAAAGATTATCTCGGTACATCGATTGCTCTTTACTTCTCTTGGCTTGGCTTTTATTGCTACATGCTTGCTCCTGCTGCATTCCTGGGCTTTATTGTTTTCCTTTATGGTATTGGTGACTCCGTTCACTACAAGCCAGCTCTGGATGTGTGCAATGACAGCCCAGCCACTTTCGTCATGTGTCCACTGTGTGACAAGCAATGTTGGTATTGGTACTTGAAAGATTCCTGTACATACATGAAAGTAGCATATTGGTTTGACAACGATCTGTCAATTGCATTTGCTGTGATCATGTCAATCTGGTCAACCCTGTTCCTGGAGTTTTGGAAACGAACGCAAGCCACCCTTGCATACTCCTGGCATACATTAGATTTTGAAGAAGTTGAGGAGCAGGTCCGCCCGGAATATGCTGCTGTGGTGACAACGTTGAGGGAGAATCCAGCCACTGGACGCATGGAGCCATACACTCCGAACTCAGTATTTTATAAGAAGTTGGCTGGAGTCTTTAGTGTGATCAGCTTCATGCTAACGCTTGTCATTTTTGCAGTCATCGGTGTGGTTGTGTATCGTGCTGCTGTATTTGCTGCTGCGGCCTCAAGCAGTGATGGAGACGTAAGGAGCAAAGCTAAGGTAATCACATCAATGACAGCTGCTCTGATTAACTTGATTGCAATCAACATTCTGAAGTTCATCTATCAATATGTTGCCTTTTGGCTGACCAACTGGGAAAACCCTCGTACCCAAACCGACTGGGATGACCGCTTCACAATCAAGATGTACATTTACCAGTTTGTCAACATGTATTCGTCCCTTTTCTACATCGCCTTCTTCAAAATTAATCTGTTCGTGGGGACACCTGGCCATTACCTGCGTTTCTTGGGAAAGAAAGATGGCTTCCGACTGGATGGTTGTGGTGCCCAAGGATGCTTGGTTGAGCTGTGCATTCAACTGGTCATTATAATGGTTGGACAGCAGATTATTGGCAACTTTACAGAAGTGATGATACCGTAAGTATACACCATACTTAGAGTAGCAGATTTTTAGTAAAGCAGATCTTTTTATAAGCAGAATTTCTATAAGCACCTGCAAAGCCTTTGAAAGTGATAACCAAAATCTCAGTTGTCCAACTTAAAAGTTTTTGAGTATACATGTAATTTAAAGTTAGACTGTTCACAACCCAATGTTTGACATTCTATCAAATCTAGTGTCTTCATCAGGGGTGATCAATCTCGTCGTTCATGGGGTTAAACTAACAAGTTTCATATATTCAACTAAAATTTATTAGTAAAAATAATTAACATATAAGTCTAACTAAATACATGAAAATAACTATCATTCATGATTAAGAGGATACAGCAAGGATATAGTTCTCCAATAAAGCTCTCCACTATGAAGTTCAAGCTTTCAGCTGGCCAACAGATAAACATTCCAAAGAGGATTCGGTAGAGGTTGTGTTACGGACTATACGGTGGACTTCTTTGGGGTCTGGATACTCAATTCCAGTAAGGTCCCTGTACTGATAACTTCGTCGTTGTACTATTCTGGCTCTTATCACTGAAGACACTTTTGAGCACTCCTAGTCACTGAAGACTTTTTCTCATGTACTTCGACGTTGCAACACTTTGCTTCAATATGGACCACTCCTTAATTTGCCCTGCCAAGTATAAACAGTCTTTGAAAAGACTTTTCCTCTCTCGATGCTTTCACGTGTCTTCCTTTTTATCCTCTTGAGGCTGCTCATTTACTATACATATATTTAAATTTGTCTCTAAGGGCTACACCTGTCTTCACAGTAAGTCATGGGATGATGGTACTCTATACTGTATTCAATATAATAATTGAAGCAGACTAGTTTCTAGACTTGCCACAAGTCAGCCACTTTTCAATGTTTTACAGTACATGTACATGTACTGTATTACTCAAACTAGTAGAGCAAGACATCATTGATTTTTTTATCAGAGCAAGACATTATCGTTAACCTCAGATCAATTTCAAAGCAATCACATGGTGTTTTCTTATGTACCACATGGTAGGTTGTTTATGTACTTAACAATTGGATGTTTATCACGTGGTACATGTGAATACACCACGTGATTGCTTTGAAATCAATTTGCAGTTAACAAAACTGTTGCTTTGGAAGTGATGAAAAAATCGTTGATGTCTCACTCTACTGGTAACTTGAGTAGTATATGTAATACTGGTACGTTGCAATAACTATAGCAATTGCACAAGGTGATTCTCTGAGAGAAGACGTGGAAAGGACTTCCTTTGAGCAAGTCCAACTAGTTTCTTCAATATTGACAGTTTTTTTCCATTGGCTGGTTTTTTCCATCATTTACACATAGTTTATTCAGCATTATAATTATATTATATTATAAAGGAATGCTCTGACACAATACTTGACATTCTTTCCTTACAACACCAGCCACAATCCGCAATTTTTTAGACAGAGCTGTGTTTTTGTTTAGGTATCTGACCAAACTTTGGAATGAAAGAAAACAGAAAAAGGAAAGTCTGACACATCTTCCACAATGGGAGCAAGATTACTTCTTGCCAAAGACAGAAGGAACCATGTTCTGGGAATATCTTGAAGTTGGTGAGTTACTGTGCATGGAAAAAAATACAGTGGGGTACTGTAATGTAAATGGTACATTGGCAATACCAAACTACATGTATCAATGGCCAACAAATTTGCCACATTTATAGTCAAACTGGATGTTCTCTTGTATGCAACTTTGCAATACTGCACTGCAACATTGCAATGTTGATTGATGGACTTGAGCATAGTCAATCGAGATATGGTCTGGAAACTCGGCAAACTTCAAAGCGCCTACAATGAGCTGGGATTTTATGTTGAACCATACCTTACACCGTGCACATCCTTTGTTTTAGGTTTATTAGTATTTAAATAGCACGGTTGAGTGACTGCACTGAAACGTTGCTATTGGACAGTTCGTTCATTATACTAAAATACAATGTGTTCAGTGACCATGCACCGTGCACAAAAATGCATAAAGGCGAACAAAAAGATAGACCAAAGACTTCAGCTGAGTTTCCAGACCATATCTCGATTGACTATGACTTGAGCAACTTGCAAACGTCCCGTGAAGATTCCTCAGTTAGATTCTTTCATCTCTCTTTTGAGTAAATACATGTATACAAATTTATGTTTAAAATATTACTGTTGGTGGGGTAGATAATATTTTCAGCCATGCATATGGTAGTCGTTGAATTTCAGAAATAAATGTTCCCGAACCGTTTGCAAATTGCTCACGGCAACTTGTCAATATTGCAATGTTGCATCGTTTGACTGTGACACTAAATATACAAATTGGAGGTGAGGGAAAAGTGATCTATTTATACATTAAATATGATACAGTATTCATGAGGCTTGAGCTGTGCCTGTGCCTTTATACTCTTCCACTTCAAGCTTTAGGTTTGTGGGTTGACTAAGGATTTTTTAAGACTATCACCATCGGCGTTGGCGGTGAAAGGGTTAAGGCTATTTCTAAAAGACCACACGTCTGAAGGACAAGTGGTATTTGAGGTCATTGAAAAACTCGTGAGTGCATTTTCCTTTTTTTTAAAAATTGTACGAGTACTAATATACATGCTTTTGCATATTTGAGATAAAATACACATACAAATATACCAGCTAAGCTTTAATATACAGACCCATTGCAGTTGTTAAACTTTTCGAAGCTGCTCATCGATGGTTTAAAACTACTTCCCAGCATGGCTTCATTACCAAGTCACCAAATACGTCAAAAATTTTATTCGTACCATCCAACCTCCTCGACTAGTCTTCTTTCCAGCACTATTAAAGGAAAAACCCAAAATTCACGATTTATTTCGGCAACGTGTTCTAAGTTGGATTTTGAGATTTTCGGCATTTTCCCGTGAACGAAAATTAAATACCATCCTTCAAAATCCGCATAAGCATTTGATTGGCTCCCGTGAGTTTCGTTCTTTATGATCCAATCAGAATGCTTAGAGGGTTATTAATGCTTAATAATATACATGAAAAAATTTCTCAATTCTGATTGGCTGAGAGGAGTGCAATTTTAGTGTAATTCAGTGCAAATTTTGTAATTTTTTAAATTTGCACAAAAATCATTTTTTACTAGAAAAAGCACTAACAATTATTAAAAAAGCTCTTCCTATTAATTTTTTTCCATGTATGTTATTTGAACAAAGCATTTTGATTAGAAAGATTCTCTTTATGATAATTTTTTTCATGTATATTATTAATAAGTAATAACAATTTGAAAAAACACGCACTCGTGAGTTTTTCGAAGACCTCAAATAGCACTCGTCCTTCGGACTCGTGCAATTTTGATAGTCTTTGAAAAACTCATTCGTGCATGTTTTTTCCAAATTGCACTCCAAACCATGCTATTACCTATACAAATAAAGTAAAAAATAAATTCTAAAAATATTATATAATAAATAGGCTGTGACTACATTAAATCGGCATTTTCTTTGTTTCCAGTTCTGCAACTTGGTTTTGTGATGATGTTTGTCGCTGCCTTCCCTTTGGCGCCGCTATTTGCTTTTATAAATGGCGTGCTCGAAATTCGAGTGGATGCGGTCAACTTCATCCGAGATCAACGTCGACCAAGCCCAAAAATGGCGGAGGATATTGGCGCCTGGTATCCCATCCTCGATGCGCTATCCAGTTTTTCAGTTCTGGTCAATGCGTTCGTGATTGCGTTCACTTCGGATTTTATCTCGAAACTCGTGTACGAAGCATCGTACAGCCCTGATGGTAGTTTGACAGGCTACCTCAATAACAGCTTGGCCTACTACAACATCAGCCATTACTCCGACTTTGCAAAACCGCAAGGGAATTTTAATTTAGGAAATATCTCAAAACCAAAATCGGGATTCTGCAGGTGAGTAGGGATTCTGTTGTGTTGTGTTGTGGGGTACATATGTGGTTAAGAAGAGGGTTACTCATGGATATCTTCACTGTAAAACGAGCGCTTCCCACTAACCAGGCTAGCTGACGAGACCTACACATTTATGAATGAATTTACGTTTCTCTCTGACGAAGGGCCTTCGTTTAGACATAGTCAATCGAGATATGGTCTGGAAACTCGGCAAACTTCAAAGCGCCTATAATGAACTGTGATTTCATGTTGAACCGTACCTTACACCGTGCACATCCTTTGTTTTAGGTTTATTAGTATTTAAATAGCACGGTTGAGTGACTGCACTGAAATGTTGCTATTGGACAATTCGTTCATTATACTAAAATACAATGTGTTCAGTGACCGTGCACCGTGCACAAAAATGTATAAAGGCGAACAAAAAGATAGACCAAAGACTTCAGCTGAGTTTCCAGACCATATCTCGATTGACTATGGTTTAGACTCCTACACGTTCTCTGTTTCGGCAGTATTTCTAACCTTACTATATTTCGATGTAATAGTTCAAATACGAGACGGAGGACTTTACCGGGATTTCAAAGTCCGAGTGCTTTTTGAAAAGGCGAGCCTTTTTACTGCACGAGGGCTTTGTAATCCCGGTAAAGTCCGACGTCGAGTATTTGAACTGACTTCTCAAACTCAAAACTCCGAAGAAACCTCTAAAACGTGATATAATTTGCTTTATTCAAAGTCCCAAGACTTTGAAAACGTATTTTGCTTTACTTCAAAGTACTAGTATTTTTTCTCCGATTCCAAAGTACTGATTAAACATTAAGTTCTTTTGTTTTTGGTTCATGAACTATTAATGAGTTTGAGAATGTTGTTTCAACACTGCCTACACAGCACGCTATGTACGTTATGCAAAAATGACTTCAGACTTTCAAAAATTCTGCATGCAACCATGCTTTATCCATACTTCAATTTCACGCCTTTTAAAAGTGGTACGCCCGCTGCCAAACGTTTGCGCATGCGTGAATTCGCTGAGTAAACATTGCAAGAGAAGTGGGAACTAGCCGTGGCGACAACAACCAGACAGTGAAGACTAAGTAAGACTCGACTATTCATTTGTGTTTTTAAAAAAGGGTAAAGGAAATTACGAAGGGGTAAATTCAGAATGTTACAATATTTACAAAGAAGCCATGTACAAATTATCTACCTTATCTTTTTGGTAGTATGCTTATAATTTTAACTTTTGTGTCGGACTCTCGGACCAGTTCAAATATTTCAGTGTTTTCCCGCTCTTTTTCCGAGGACGAGCTCGGACGTCGCACATGCGCAAAACGTTTGGCAGCGGTGTTCCAATCACCTTGTTGTTTGTTAGTGGTACCAGTCTTTATTTCGACGCGGTCGTCGTTCACACGAGTTCAGCAAAAGGAGCAAAATCTCAAACTTAGACAGTTCATAAAAGTGGAACCGAGTGGCTGGTTTCAATTATTTCTTCGGTTTTAGATTGAACTTTTCCGACTTTAACGGGAAATAAAATAACCTGGAAACGTATACAGTATAGTTTCCCTTTAAAATGCCTATGACGCGAAAATTATTATTGTCTTAAATGAAAGAACTCTTAAAACTACAACGTAACATCTTTTGCAGATCTTCGTTTCCGTGCTTCGTTGTTGAGATATTTCAATTTCTTTGATATGCAAATTAAACACTTTGACATCACACGTGTATAATGAGTTATTGGAGAAAGTTCTATATCTTTGCTATTATATCAAACGAAATCACCTCGAAGCCGATCCTGTTCGTCTATTTCGCATACAGCATTAGACATACAGATTTTTAATTGATTTCGTTTGATAATAGCAAAGATACCGAACCTTCTCTGATAACTCATTATACACGTGTGACGTCAAAGTGTTTAATTTGCATATCAAAAAAATTGAAATATCTCAACAAGGAGGCACGGAAACGAAGATCTGCAAAAGATGTTACTTTGTCGTTTTGAGAGTTCTTTCATTTAAGACAATAATAATTTTCGCTTCATAGGCACTTTAAGAGTAAATACTGTTTGTTTCTTTGTTTTCGTTGTAGTAAGGTAACAAAGTAATTGCACTTCCTTCCTATTGCGAACACTGCTGCCGTTTCGGGAGTGCAAAACAAAATGTTTCTATTTTCCTTCATATAGGTACATCGGATATCGTGAAAGTAGCGAGGGTGAACCTTACACCAAACAGCACTGGCAGGTCATGACTGGACGCTTCGCTTTCATCTTTGTATTCCAGTTTAGTATGTCCCTCATGAAGCGCTTCGTGGCGTGGGCAATTCCCGACATCCCGAAAAATTTGGCACTGAAGAAAAAACGGGAGAACCACATCGCAAGTACGAGACTTCAACCACCTGACGAGAACGGGTCAAGCCGGAGTAAAACATACATTTGAAGAATCAACGTACTATTTGAAATAATTTGACGACGCTATATTCCTGATAAAACATTTGTACTCACTAAACCGCATATTTTTCGTGTGATTCGTTAGTTTATATATATCGAATATATTGCTATGCCTTATACACTAAATCATAGTTAAACACTGAAAGAGACTCCGACTGTTTTACTTTAGCTACAAAAATGTTTGGACTTCTAACGTTCCGGCAAGACCGGTCTCGAATTTGTCCTATTTCGTTGTGTAAACAGGCGGAAGCGTACTAATTCGAGACCGGTTTCCGAATTTTTCTTCCGTGTAAACAGGCGTACTAATTCGTGACCGGTCTCGAATTCGTTCGGTACCGTTTAAACGTAGAAACTTTCGCACAATTCGGACGTGTTTTGTTGAAATTTTCGACGCAACACTCGGAGTCGATACAACGTGTAAACATTGACAACATAGTTGCCACGGTCCCTGAAAAGTCTTTAAATTTGAAAAATCCAAAATTCCAGGGCTGGGAAACTCGGCCTTCAATCAGTTTTGACCTTGAAAGTCCTGGAATTTTTTTGGTTTTATAAGAGCAAAGATACACGTAGCTTTTTTTCGATAATCCATCATTATGCACCTGTATACGTCACAACCGATTTGACATTTGCATATCAAACAAACTGAAATATCTGAAGAACGAAGCAAGGAAACGAAAAACTGCAAAAGATGTTACTCTATCAATTTAGGCGATCTTTCAAATAAGGCAAACTTAATTTTATGTCGTATGCTAACTTTCATTCTCAACTTTATCCTACCGGCATGTAATGTTCGGACTGTGAGTGTGTTTATTCGGACGGGGAAAAATATTCGAACATTTTTGTAGTTGAAGGAACAAGTAGGCGTCAAATTGTCGACAGCTTTGTCTATTTTGAAAATATAATTATTGTAAGTAGACGACATTGCCGAGATTTTGTCGCTTATTTTTTCGAAAGGTTGGGTATCCATTAACGCAATATAGGTATATGCATAGGATCATGTATTAGTTTAACAATAGACGCCAAATATACGCTGTCAAGAATACTTGGGTCGATAGCCTCGCTCGCCCAGTCCCACTCTTCATATTTACCCTCGCCCGCAGACTTTCCATTCTAAAACCGCGCGCGTTCGTACAAACGCAAATTTGTCAAAAGTTTTTTTCTGTTTCACGTGACATGCGCTCAAAACTGATTCTACTGATCGTAGCGTTTGGGTTCACTAAACCATGTTATTTAAATATTAATAAGAGAAGAAAAAAAAGTTTGTCCACGGTGAGAACCGTTTCGACATAAAATCACAGCTCATTATGGCGCTTTGAAGTTTAATTCTTTGAAAGTTTTCATGGCGATAATGTAATATAAATAAGTTTTGTGGAAACACCACGTAAAAAAGAAATATTTTACGTGGTGTTTCCACAAAACTTATTTATATTGCTTTGAAGTTTGTCGAGTTTCCAAACCGTGTATTTATCTCAATTGACTGATTGTACGAGATAGACAAATACGCTAAAATAGATTTTGAGTTGTATGCTAATCAAAATTCTTGACAGTACGGCCTTAAAACGTCGAACTAGTAAAAACTATATATAACACTTTAACGGCTTCAGCTATGGTTTTTGCCTGTATTTTTTGTATTCAAGCAAATGTGTGACAGCACTGGTAGAAATTGATTTTCATACATTAAAAAAAACAAACTATCCTTGGTGGTGTGTTTTGAATACTCTGTTTTAACCCTTCAGGCTGCTCCATTTGTTGTTTGGAGTATACGTATTCCGGAACACTGCGAGAACATTCCGAAATGGAGGACTATGAATATTGATATACTTCTCCGCTACCTGTTTTTGTTACCCGTCTACGTATTAACGTCAAGTGACTTAAAGTAAAGTAAAGTAAAGTTATTCGTGGGTTATTTAAATAACCTGGAAAAAGTTTCTGAAACTAAATAAACTGCACTGTAAAAACTGACTGGTTAAAACAACCAAAAAAAAAGTCACCAGGATGCATCTGAGAGAACCAGTAAAAAACGGTTGTTTTAACCAATTTTATAATTTGGTTAAAATAACCAATACTTTTTTGGTTAAAACAACCAGTATTCAATTGGTCAAAATAACCATAAAAATAGGTCATTTTGACCAATAAATATTGGTCAAGTAGATGCATCTGAGACAACCAATAAACAACGGTTAGAAATGGTTTTTTAACCAATTTCAAATTGGTTAAAATCAACATTGGTTGTTGCAACCAAATTCAAATTGGTTAAAATCATAATTAATGTCATGCAGTAAACAAATTTCTCAAAGATAAACAACAGTTAAACACATTTAATTTTCACTACACTATGTTAATAAAATCTTACTTGCTTAACAAATGGAATCAAAACATATGCATATAAAAATAGAAATGTTTCTATAGTCAAAGACTGCTTATACTGTTACTGCATGCTTATACAGTTACACTATGTTACTCAATATGCATAATGTAAGAACATAAGTCTGAAGTAAATCCCCATTTACACGGAGCCAAATTATAGGCATTGCGATCGCGAGCCATCGCACTTGCCTTAGACGCAATATATCACAATCCCGGTAATTTGGCTCAATGTAAATGGGGCTTAGTAAGGAAATTTAGCAATTAACTTGAACTAGATGAAGCATTAAAGTCATTAACAATTAGCAAGTCAATTCACAACACCAACCGGAATAATATACTGGACATTCGTGATTCGTACGTTCTCGCGGCCTTGCTCTTCCATCATTATCAAGTCCACTGACACAATTGTCACAAGAAGTGGAAGTTATGATCCCGTATTCGAATATAATATAGTAATCATCCTTTATGCACGTGATTCCTTCGGAGTTCCAAAGCCCAGCAACGCAAATAGATTTCGCCTAATCGGTGGGAAGAATTCCGTAGAAGTTCGTGGTAAAACAAGACATTGTCGCGATCTTCCTCGCTGGAAAAGTGTTCCGTTTCTAGTCTGTCCGAGGTATTCAGCAAAGGGAGTCGAAGAACAGTCTTTCTTCGGTGAAATTTGTTGTTGATATATACCATTCTTTAACTCTCCTCGTGTCGACAACGCTTTCAAAGCTTGAATGCAAGCAGCGAGCGTAATTTGAATAAACTTGAATAATTAAGTGGATCAAAAAAATTCGAAGACACCCCTGCTCAATCGAGCATTAATTAATAGTCTTGTGTGATTGCTTGAGTATTGAAGGCTGAAGCAATTGATCCGCTTGATATTCAAGCTTGACGAACGTTTGATATTTGTCCCTTTGGTGCTACACTAACTTTATTTATTTCGTAACACTCTTCTTCGGTAGCAATCGAGTTTTGAAGCAACCTGTCCCATGAGTGCCGATTTGTATGATGCATTTTATTAACTTTATTCATGTAACTCAGTAAATGCATGGCTTTAAGTCAGATGCCGGTGCCAGCTTGTTAAGAATCAACTGTATAGTCCGGTTTTACACGTCTTTTAATACACGAAGCCACATTATCCGGATTCCGATCGAGAGCTATCGCGCTCGCAATGGTTTTTGTAGTGTAACCACTCGATTTATTCAGTTAATACTAATCAATAAATCGATCACGACCGCAACCCGATATGCGATAAGTTCGCTCCGTGTAAATGTGGCTTGATGAATAAAAATGCTTAAAACAAAACACTTCGATTACTTCTCGTCTACCGAATCAAGCTGAGATTCCAATTCACGTCGTGTATATAGCCGAAATAAGTTACTGTGATTTCTGGCAGGCCTTTTCGACTCTTCAGAAAGGATTGAAACGAATCTCCGAGTGACTAAATACGACTATACTCCTTGCTCTCGTGGTCCGAACCGCTCTCCTAGTTTTTATATCATAATATTATTTCATATCGCTTTCAAATAACCAATTAATAATTGGTGCAAAGATAATTTGTGACTTCGTTGCCGTTGTGATAATGACCATTTTACACAACCAATTGATAAGTGGTCATAATAACCAATTTACATTGGTTGTAGCAGGGTAACCAATTGATAATCGGTTAAAATAAGCATTTTATAATATTTATATTCTGACCAATTAATAATTGGTCGCAATGACCATTTTACACAACCAATTATAATTGGTCTTAATGACCAATTTACATTGGTTACAAATAACTAACCAATTACCATTTGGTTAAAATAACCATTTCACAATGGTTGCGCGAACTATAACCAATTCATAAATGGTCATTTTGATCAATTTCGATATGGTTATGGTTAATTAACCAATTAATAATTGGTTAAAATAACCATTTCATAATGGTTGCAACCAAAAACATTGGTTGTTTTAACCAGTCAGTTTTTACAGTGTGGACATGCCCTGAACGAATTTATGTAGTTGGTCTATTTCTAGTTTTTTATATTTATGTATGTTGAATTCCTACGGGGGAGCGCCTCGCATGGGTCCTATCTGTAAAGTATCGAATAAAGTTGTCAAGAAAGGACCAACGGAACCTGTCTTTTCGTGGGGAAGTGTAGACCTTATTCAAAAATGGCCGCCGAATTAAAATTCTTTTATATACATAAACTAGAAGTTTTTATCAAAAGTGAAGTGCTGCGAGTTGCTACATTTACTATTTAGTAGTAAAATACTTGTTATCGTCCGAAGCATTTTCAATTAAAGAGCTTAAGCATGCGACGTTTTCCTCAACATGGACGTCACGCGTATAAAATCGAGCCATTAAAGAGTGATGGCGTCAGCACTCTTGCTTGAAGTGAAGAACGGCAATCTATGTAGCTTTAGGTTGTTGATTTGCAGCAATAACGGCTGTTGCCATCTTTAATGTTGCCATCTTTAATAATGCCTGCCGCTGATCGGTAGACATTGCGTATACCGAAGATCATCGCTCACGAAATACTAAAGAATCGAGTTTGTGAACGCATATAAACTCGGCCCAGACCTCGCCAAGATTAGTGAGCTGCTCGCCATTAGCCCTTATGAATTCGTTTTCATGTGTGAAATTCAAAAGAATTTTTACTTTAAAACGAGGTCATAAGGGCTAATTTATATGCACATAAAAGAATTCTAATTCGGCGGCCATTTTTGAATATGGTCTACTAACTAATACTGATTAAACTAGTATTTAACAAATAAAACATAAAGCTCCGTGCATATGTACTCTTATAAAGGCACGTTTGACGTCATTTGAACACGAAAGAAGTTGAGTAGAGGCACGAGGTGATAGCCAAGTGCCTTTACACTTCTTTCGTGTTCAAATGACGTCAAAGGTACCTTTATTAGGGTACATATGCACAGGAGCGGTATGTTTTATTTGTTTTATGAAATAATAAGAAAAGTCAAGCGAAAAGTAAGGTAGTTTTGGAATTTGGTGGGCTTTTCCAGCCAGCTGACGCCATTCCACGCCATTTTACGATCTCTGTTCTCTTATAAATGCACGGAGCACAACCAATCAGAGCGTGCGTAGAGGGCCCCTTATTTTATAAAAACAAATAACAATGTACTCACGGGTTTGCTGATCAGCGTACAATACCATGGATAGCGAGGAATCGAAAGATCACCGAGGAGAGAAACCCGACAGCAACGTTGGGCAAAAACAACTGCAAAAGATGCGCAAAGTAGTACTGCAACAGCAAGAAGAAATAAAACACTCAACAACTGGTCATCTGAGGTGTATGAAGACAAATGACGTCAAACTTCACGTCACTCAAATAGCTTTATTCACATGACCTTACATGTTTGGAGCACGCCCCTATATATTATCCCAAATACCTACGCAATGAAATTTCACCCCAGTTTTTTATGATTGCATTTTAAAGAACACTTAAAATGACAAAGTACCATCTTTCGTAGAATTTCGTTTCCTGGCTTCATTCTTGAGATATTCAGGTTTGGTTGATGTGCAAATGTCATACTTATATGACAGATAGATAGACAGACAGACAGACAGACAGACAGACAGACAGACAGACAGACAGACAGACAGACAGACAGACAGACAGACAGACAGACAGACAGACAGACAGACAGACAGACAGACAGACAGACAGACAGACAGACAGACAGACAGACAGACAGACAGACAGACAGACAGACAGACAGACAGACAGACAGACAGACAGACAGACAGACAGACAGAGATTGATTGATTGATTCACTTTTATTTAGATACGGTGGTTTCATAAGTTAAAAACTTCTTTACATGAAAGCCGTACATGAAGTAATTGAATAACTAACTAATTACATAAAAATTTAAAATATAATGATGCAACTATATACAATAATACAAGAATTACATTTTAACCTTATGAGGTTGAAACGGAAGCTTTATATCCCACTGACTTGTTTTTAAATATTGTTCTAGATTTTGCGGTTTTTATATCCAGCGGGAGAGAATTCCAATTTTTTCCTCCCCTGTATGAAAACGACGCTTTGTAATATTCCGTTTTTGGAATGTAACTCAATGACACATTACCGGCATTCTCTCTAAGACGAGATTTGTATGGGTTATTTTCAGAATTCAATGAGAAAAGATCACTGAGATATTTTGGAACATTGCAATTAATTACATCGTACATTAAAATGCTGAGCCGCTTATCTCTTCTCAAAGCTAAATTATTCCAATTATAGGTGTTCTAGGAGATCTGCTGATCTCATGTCATAGCCTTGAAAAGTAATTATTCGGGCAGCACGGTTTTGTAATTTCTGGATTTTGCTGGCAAGCCCTTTGTTTAAATTGCCCCACACAGCATCGCAGTAGTCGAAGACAGGCTGTATTAAAGCATTATACATCATTTTTAATATATCTAATGACACATAATCACGAGCCTGTCTTAGACCACTTATGGAACGACTAACTTTGGAGCAGAGTTTATCAATGTGCTCATTCCATGAAAGATTTTCATCTAAATATACCCCTAGGTATTTTGTGTTTTCAACTCTCTTAATTTCTTTTTCACCAATGGTAATTGGAAAAGTTCTACCTAAATTAGACAATCTGGAAAGAGTTCCGAAAAACATGAATTCAGTTTTCGCAACATTTAAGCTTAGTTTATTTGCCATCAACCAGTTTCGGATATTTTCTAAATCTTCGTTTATTTTAAATTGTAACTCGGACGTTAATACTGCAGCAGCACTCAGCATGGTGTCATCAGCATACATATATGGTTTGGTATGCAATAAACAAGAAGGGAGGTCGTTAATATATATAAGAAACAATAACAGACCTAAAATGGACCCCTGCGGCACACCACAGCTAACTGTTTGTGGCTTTGAAATGCTACCTTCGACAATGCATTGCTGCTGCCTATTTAATAAATACGATTGAAACCAACCAAGATCTGTTCCCCGAATACCAAAAAGCTCTAACTTTCTCAATAAAATTGTATGAGATACGGTATCAAATGCTTTAGCGAGATCCAAAAAAGCCACCATATTGGTCATTCCTTTGTCAATGTTTAGATACCATTCATTTGTGGCATCTAATAGAGCAGTGACGGTAGAGTGAACAGAACGAAACCCTGACTGGTATTTAGTTAATAGATTATGTTTCATTAAATAGGCATACAGCTGATCGTACACAACCCTTTCACATATTTTTGATACTGCTGATAATACAGATATTGGTCTATAATTCTGTTGGTCGGTACGATCATTTGCTTTAAATAGAGGAAATATTTTTGCTATTTTCCATTTTGTTGGGAAAATACCAGTATCAATACTTTTATTAATTATTGTAGCAAGCGAAGCGGAAATAATTGGAGCAGCTTCTTTCAAAAGTCTGCAGGAAATATTATCAAGACCGGTAGCTTTGTACGGACACAATTTTTTTAAAAGTTTAAAAACTATATCTGCTGTAGTATGCTGCAGGTTAAAAGCTGTTTTAGCTGGGGTTACATACGATTCAAAGTTAGTATTTCCGTCTGATAGGCCTGACGCAAGTTTAGTACCTATTGAAATAAAATAGTTATTTAGGATCTCACAGAGATCAGAAGGCTCGGAAACTGATAAATCACCTACTTTTAGTTCATTTATAGAGCTGTTATTGGTGGATTTACGTTTAGTTAATTGATTAATAGTTTTCCAGATGGTCTTTGAGTTGCCAATATTATTCTCTATTTGTGATTGGTAGTAATCAGCTTTAGCCTTCTTGATCTCATTGTTGATCCTATTTCTTTCTTTTTTTAATTTTTCCCATAAAACTGGGTCTTTCGTCATCACCGCCTGCTTTTTAAGTTTATCTCGATTTATTATAAAACTTCTTAGTTCAGCTGTAAGCCACGGTGATTTTGTACTTCTGACTCTTCTAGTCCTAATGGGTGCATGTTTATTAGCCACAGATATGAACATATTATACCAATTTTCGATCATATCATCTGGTGTATCGCAGTTTTCAATAGAATTCCAATCCATTAATTTTATGTCATCCCTGAATGCATCCGCCTTAAAATTTTTAAAAGAGCGGGTAGTTACATATTTATGTGTATTCTTAGACGGGATGGCAAATTTCCGAACAGCGTACACCAGACTGTGGTCACTAATTCCGATATGCATGACACCCGAGGATATAATTCTAGAAGGCTCATTAGTTAAAATCACATCGATAAGTGTGCTAGAAGTTGAAGTTACTCGTGTCGGTTCACTTATCAGTTGTGTTAGCTGATAAACAGTACTCAACTGTTTTAATTGTGTTAATTGAGCATCGGTAGTACTGGCCAAATAATTGCAGTTAATGTCACCAAGGAGTAAGTACTCCTTTGACTCCATATCAAGTACTCGAATTATATTTTCCAGGTTCTCAAAGAAACCCTCAGTACAATTAGGAGGTCTATAAAGTGCAGTGACATTAAATGCTCTACTATTAGGTTTCATAATATCAACACTCAATACTTCAAATTCGTTGACAAAGTCATTTCTAAGTCTATAATTAATGTTTGAGCGCAGATAAAGGCATACCCCTCCTCCGTTTCTATTTCGATCTTTTCTCAAAATTGAGTATCCATCGATTAGAACTAAATTATCTGCTATGGTAGCATCAAGTCTGGTTTCATTTATAGCAACAATGTCAAACTATTGATCATCTAAAAGAATTCTCAATTCATCAATGTGCTTCGTCAGGCTTGCTATATTTAAACTGGCCATTTTAAAGCCCCTAATCTTAGGAAATATAGTAGACTCATTATTGCAATAAAACTCAGTTGGGGCTACAAAGCTACCGTTCATCTCTGGTCAATGAGAATTATAAAGATAACTAATAATATTTTTGGCAAGAGCAGCTGTTCCATTAGCGTTCAAATGAAGGCCCTTATTATTTAGATAATTCTTACTTATTCTACTATTGTCTATAAAACCCCAGTTATGATCTTTGGCAAACGATTTTAAAATCTTATTAGCTTCGATTACCTTCTTATTGAGTTCCTCATCATCGGCTCTATTAATAATGCTAGATATAGCTACCGTGGCCGTAGAGTTCTGCGACATATTTTCACACAGATTTACCACACCTTCAGCAAGTTGTCTAGGAGTTTTGTCGCATACATCATTTGTGCCTACGTGGACAATGATTTCGTCTGGTTCGGTACGTAGAGATGGCAGCATATACGATTCCATATCCTCAGTGCTAGCTCCAGGAAAACATCTCTTATTGATTTCTGTGTCATCTCGGGACATTTTCCACGGTTTTAGGCCTTTGATCATTGAATCACCAAGGATATATACGGATTTCTTGTTGTTTTTGGTGGTGGTGGTGGTGGTGGTGGTGGTGTTGTCATCAACAGACAGAGGAGATGAAGCAGTGTGACCGGTTTGGGTTCTGACAGCAGACTTTTCGGTACTACCTTCAGTTTGGTTTTGTTTCTTCTTCTTTTTCTTCTTCTTCTTATTTACCTGGTTTTCGCCACCATTCTTTGGGCAAAGTAGAGCGTCTCTTGAGTCTTGTTGTTGTTGTTGTTGCGTGACTTGGTGTTCGTTTACCTCCGCGGTAAGCTCTATGGGCTCTTTAGACTCTGGTGTGTTCAGAATACGAAGAGCAGTAATAAGACTCGACTTTTCTTGTTGAAGATTCTGGATTGTATTATTCTGTATTGACATCGTTTCTCTCATAGCTCTTATCTCATCGTTTAAGCGAATGTTTTCTCGGTATAATTTATTCAAATCTTCTTCGTGTTTACTTGGCATATTTTTGGTGGTGATATTTAAAATATCTTGTTTCACCTTGTCCATGTCCTTGATCACATTTAAAAGATCTGACTTTAATTTTGAACAATCACATGTATTTGACTCTTCATCCGATATATCAATCGGAACTGCAGAAGCAATAAACTCGTCAACTTTGCCATTGATTGAATTGACTTGTGATGCTTCGTTGCCGCCATTGTCTTCTGTGACTTCGCCTTCGACTTCACTTTTACCGGTTTCACCTTCTAAAAACTCTGAAAGAGCTTTCGTCAGGCTTGAACTTCCTAATCCTTGGATAAGCACTTTCTGAGTTGTTATATAAAACTTCACTGTGCAATCTTGTGTCTTAAAAGACTGCATTTTGTGAAGTTTGTCTTCGTTTATTACCGTCGAAGCGATTGAAGCGTCGTCAAAAATTTTCGAAATGAAATTTTTCAACGAGTCAACATCCTTAGACCACAGATAGTAGTTGGTGGCAGTATCGTATGCTAAACATCCTTTATCATTCAGATAATCCATGTTAACACCGTGTTATCTCGGGAAAATCAAATATTTATCAGAGCGATTCAGCACACGTCTTTCCTCTTTGAGAGACAGACAGACAGACAGACAGACAGACAGACAGACAGACAGACAGACAGACAGACAGACAGACAGACAGACAGACAGACAGACAGACAGACAGACAGACAGACAGACAGACAGACAGACAGACAGACAGACAGACAGACAGACAGACAGACAGACAGACAGACAGACAGACAGACAGACAGACAGACAGACAGACAGACAGAGAGAGAAATATTTATTTGCATTCGGAGTTTCTTCAGTTTTTTACAAAACTGCTTTCCAAGAAAGCCGAAGATATTTAAAAAGTTTTTAAAAAGTTAATTTGAGGAAGCAAGTGATGAGAGAGATTTCTTAAAATTATTAAGACTAATTTCACATCTCATTTGACTTGGTAATTCGTTCCAGATTTGTACGCCTCTATAAATAAACGTCTTTTTCAAATACTCAGTGAGTGGTTTTGGTAAGACGAGTGACATTTCTTTATTTCGTAATGCATAAGTATTATCTAAGGTATAGATTTTAAAATGGTCTCGTAGGTAAGAGGGTGCCATATTATTTAATACCTTATACATCATTATTGTCATGTGTTCAGCACGTGAATGGCATAGCCTTTTCCAGTGCAATTGATCTATTAGTTCACTAGATCTGACCTCATAGCCCTGGCTTGTAATTACTCGTGCTGCCCGATTTTGCAACTTTTGTAATCTAGTAGCAGTTGTAATTGGCATGTTGTCCCATACTACATCGCAATAATCAAATAATGGTTGAATTAACGACTTGTATATTGTTTGCGATGTTTCCAGTGGAACAAACTGTTTTACTTGGCGAAGGCCAGAGATAGCAGCACATATTTTTTTAGAAAGATGATCAATATGATCTATCCATGATAACCTTTCATCTATATATACTCCTAACGATTTGGTAACCCTAACTCGGTTTATAGGTTTTCCATCCAAAAATAAATAAGGAATATTTCTAATTTTGGCAAGACTATGGTCAGATCCAATAAACATGTGCTCTGTTTTTGTGGCATTAATATTAAGCTTGTTTGCCTTCAACCATTCATTAACATTTTTTAGATCTTGGTTGGCAAGATAAGCTATTTCTTGTAGTGATGCTCCGGTTGTTGTGATATTTGTATCATCAGCATACATTCGAACAGTGGAATGTTGCATACAACGCGGTAGATCATTAATATATACAAGAAACATTAATGGACCAAGGATAGAGCCTTGTGGAACGCCACACTTAATTACGCGACTGCTTGATAGACAACCATTAACTTTACATATTTGAAAACGATTGCACAGATATGATTTAAACCAAGTCAAAGACTGTGGACTTATTCCATAATACCGTAATTTATCAAGCAGGATATCATGGTTTACGGTATCAAATGCTTTGGCTAAGTCTAAAAATACTACCGAGTTAAGACGTCCTTGGTCCATATTTTTAAGCCATTCAGTTGTCGCATCTAGGAGAGCCACACTCGTGGAATGAAGTGGCCTAAAGCCCGATTGACAACTGGAGAGTAAGTTATTCTCGTTTAAGTATGTGTGCAGTTGGTCGTAAATAATGCGTTCAAAAATTTTTGATATGCAACTTAAAACAGACAGACAGACAGACAGACAGACAGACAGACAGACAGACAGACAGACAGACAGACAGACAGACAGACAGACAGACAGACAGACAGACAGACAGACAGACAGACAGACAGACAGACAGACAGACAGACAGATAGATAGATAGATAGATAGATAGATAGATAGATAGATAGATAGATAGATAGATAGATAGATAGATACAGATACAGATACAGATACAGATACAGATACAGATACAGATACAGATACAGATACAGATACAAATAGATATTTTATATGCAAATGTCATACTTATATGACATCACACTGCATGACTTTTTAGAAAAGCATGATTTTCTACAGAGTACATATATGTAGCCATGACTGGTCACTAAACATGATATGTGTAGCTGTGCATAAAATATTTGGACCATCCTATAAAATTGAAGTCATTATGCAGTGTGATGTCAATCATGTCATAAGTATGACATTTGCACTTATCAAACAATTAACCAACCTCGTACCCAGGGTCTTATCTGCTTTCAATTAACCTGAATATCTCAAGAACGAAGAAAGGAAACGAAATTCTACGAAATAAAATGGTAAAGTCTTGTCACAGTGGTGTGATAAGAGAACATAGACACCCAAATGATCTTGAGATTCGTGATTCATGATCAAAAGCCTCAAAAGATTGGTCGGTGGGGGGAGGTCAAGCAAACACACTTTGTCACTTTGCGAATTGACTTCAGATTTCCATTTCATCACAAGTCAATATCGCTGGGATAAATACCTCGACCAAGACAGTAGACTTCTATACCCATCTTTTTTTAATCAACCGCCGTATTATAGCGGCGTCATATGAGTAAAGACGTGAGGCATCACCGAAGTCTGAAGCTTGGAATGACGGAGATGAATATATCCCTGAGGAATAAAGATACTACGAAATCATCCGCCGAGACAAGGCAAGGCGTCATATAAACTAATGAGAGTAAACTAGTAAGTGAGCGTAGGAAAAGGAGATTAACATTTGACAGAACTAACACAAATAACTAAACACTGCAACAGAGTCCTGCGAGACGCTATTAATTATATATATAATAAAACAAGAGAGAAATGGAACAAAACTAAGCGTGTTAAACATGCAAGTAGATAACGTAAGCATTGGTAACATAATAACATGACAAAACGACAAAGAAAAACAGAAATAACGACAAGAATTTAAACAAACACTCCACAGAGAACAGAACGAACACAACACACACATCGCCATTTTGAAGAAATGAATGCCGCTGGCACATATTCGTTGGCTCATGTTATCATTCCAGAGCCATGCAGAGTGAGAGGAAATATCATTTTAGGAATGGAAAAGAAGAATTGAATGTTGTGATTTTTGAGGTAAATGATAAACTAGAAATTACTATCGCAAGTGAAGTGCTGCCTCAAATGACAAAAACCAAAGTGACACCCCTTGCACTCCACCTAAGATTGCCCATTCCACCTGAGATTGCCACTCCACTCGAGATTGCCCACTCCACTATAATAATAATAATAATAATAATATATATATATATATATATATATATATATATATATATATACATTATATAATTTATATATATATATATATATATATATATATATATATATATATATATATATATATATATATATATATATTAAGGTGGTAATGCCAGGAGAGAATTGGGTTTATTAGAAGTAATATTGGGCATTTCACTCCATTACATAGCATGTTCTAGGGATTTTAGGTGAAGGAAAATTTGAGTGTAGAATATATACATTTTAAGACCAAACCAGGACCAGTTGCGAAAAATGCAACTACACAGGCCGTCCAGCAGGAATTGAACCCACGACCTTGCAATTCACCTAAAATCCATAGAACATATATACATACATATATATATATATATATATATATATATATATATATATATATATATATTATACAAACAAGCATGTGTGATTTTGTTCACGGAATGTCGGAAAGTGCTCAATACAATAAAGGTAGAGCGAATATAGTATAAGTAGGCTTACCTCAAAATGTTGAGTGTTGCAACTGTCAGTTTCATGCGGGGTGATCTTCAGGCAACTCTGAAGATTTACAATCTTCCCAGAGCAAAGACTCCCAGAGCTACAATGGGAATCACGTGATTCGCATTGTAGCTCTGCTATAAATACACGTGACCACATGCGAGTTGTTTACTAATTTCTCCTGACGAAGGGCCTTCGCTCGAAACATTGAGAAGATTTTTCTCTGTTTTTCAGGCCAACGTGACTTAACCCTGGTAATATTTGGATTTCAACCGTGGCTGATGCTGTCCTAGAAGCTTTTAACTATATATATATATATATATATATATATATATATATATATATATATATATATATATCTTGCTCTACCTTCAAAAGTATCGAGCACTCTGTCATCTATTGTAAACAACTACTTGAACTATTATTATTATTATTATATATATATATATATATATATATATATATATATATATATAGATAGATAGATAAGTGAACAGATAATTAGTATCGAGTTCGAAATCATATAGATAGAGTGCTCAATACCGAAGTAGAGCGAAATAGTAAAATAAAGACAAAGTTGGTTTACTTCATAAGAACTTTATTCACGACAAATTTGTTTCGTGTGGCAAGCAAAGCTTACCACACTCGTCAGGTGACTATCGCGTTTGCTGTGAGCGTTATGCGGAATTTGATATGTTTAAAATTACATCATGTTGGTGGTGTGATCAGTGAGTTGTGTCGAGTCGCGGTTGTGTCGAGTCCCGTGTTAGTTATTACATAATAAATGTTTCTTTCGGTGTCTACAGTTAGATACAAGTTCATTTCTACGATTAAGCGAGCTTAGCTCGGGGTGGCAAATAATAATAAACTTTTCATATAAACATAAGTTACATCGTTTAGTACTGATAGAGTAAGATTTGCAACGTTTCAAAATTTTCCATTTAATGGAATAAGGGACATCGGATTCTTTCAGCAACCAAATATGTTTGCTGAGTTCAGTGACATTTCTTTGCTTCTTATTTCTGAAGGAGCTTGCGTGGTTCGAAAATCGTTTTTTAAAAGTGTTCTCTGTTAGGCCGACATATGTTTTATTATTTTACTATATATATATATATATATATATATATATATATATATATATATATATATATATATATATAATTAAATTCAGTAAAACATGCTTCAGAAGAAAATTGTTTGGCTTATGACTTTCTCTTTATATAATGAACACTCTGATCCAATATTTATTAAAAAACGGCAAATTTTGAAAAAATTGTTACCCACATTAAATGTAGCCCTTGACTGCACAGATAAATGTTTCATCAACTTTTATTATATAGGTAGTTGACCCACAGTATGGGCTTTTTACTTGGCCAAGTGCTGCAATATTGGCACAATATATCTGGCATGAAAGAAAAGTTGTAAAAAACAAAGAAATTATTGAGGTATATGTACCGTATAATCAATTTTTAACCCATTGCAGCCTTTTTGGATGTAGCAAAATGAACTGCATGTAGGAAAACATTTCATTTGTTTCCCCATTTACCAACACTCTTTCCTATAAACTGACAATCTACTCCCTTAATAGCTTTTACATTAATTGTGTTTGTTATAGCTTGGGGCAGGTACTGCCTTGCCTGGTATAGTTGCTGGTCTCTGTGGAGCCACAATAACATTGACTGATGGAGAGGATTTTCACAACTGTCTAGAGAATTGTCAAAAAACCTGCGATGCAAATGGTCTCAAAAATGTTCACCTAACTGGTCTCACATGGGGAGTATTTTCCAAGACACTTTTGAATTTACCAAAATTTGACATTATTTTAGGCTCGGATTGTTTTTATGATCCAAAAGGTAAATTTAATTGATCCTCCTTTGTGGAATATAAATTTGTAAATTAATGCTAATTTGGCTGTTAACTACCTTTCATGTTGATAATATTGTTACAGTAAATAAGTTCATAGCTTTGTTCTGCTGTTTTCTCTTCATAACATCACATGGTATGAAAATCAGTCCCTTCCTTCCTCCCTCCTTTTCTTCCTTCCTCCCTTCCTTCCTTCCACCCATCCTTCCTTCCATTCCTGTCTGTATCCTTTCCTGCCTTTCATTTATTCCTTCCTTTTGTTCTTTCTGTATGTCTTCCTCCCTTTTATTTCTTTCCTTTCTTTCTTTCATTCCACCTTCCCTCCATCCCACTTTCCATCCATCCATCCTTCCTGTCTGTCTCCCTCCCTTTGTTCGTTCGTTCGTTCGTTCGTTCGTTCGTTCGTTCGTTCATTCGTTCGTTCGTTCGTTCGTTCATTCGTTCGTTCATTCGTTCATTCATTTGTTCATTCATTCATTCCTTTCTAATCTTTCCTTCCATTCTGGCTGTCTTCCCTTTCTTTCTTTCTCTCCCTCCTTCCTGTCTCCCTTCCTTTTTTCCTTCCTTCCTGTCCCATCTCTTCTTTCCACCCTGTCTGTCTCCCTCCCTTCATTTGTCCTTTCCTTCTTTCTAATCTTTCCTTCCAGTCTGTCTGTCTTCTTCCCTTTCTTTCTTTCTTTCTTTCTTTCTTTCTTTCTTTCTTTCTTTCTTTCTTTCTTTCTTTCCTTCCTTCCTTCCTTTCTTTCTTTCTTTCTTTCTTTCTTTCTTTCTTTCTTTCTTTCTTTCTTTCTTTCTTTCTTTCTTTCTTTCTTTCTTTCTTTCTTTCTTTCTTTCTTTCTTTCTTTCTTTCTTTCTTTCTTGCTCCCTCCTTCCCTCCCTCCTGTCCCATCCCTTCTTTCCACCCTGTCTGTCTCCCTACCTTCTTTCTTTCTCTCCCTCCTTCCTTCTTTCATTCCTCCTTCCACCAATTCTGTGTCTCTTACCACATTGTGACATCATCTGTGCATCGTGTAACTGAAAAGAGTACAGCAAAATGGAACCTATTTATCAACTGTTTTGTAATGATATAGTGTTAGACATTTTCTATGATGTAAAATTTTCAGATTTTGACGACATCCTGGCAACTGTAGCATTTCTCCTTGAGAGAAATCCTGAAGGAGCATTTTGGACTTCATACCAGGAAAGAAGGTAAGAACAATTACAATTGGGTACCATGAGTGAGGAAGTCGTCATCCAAAACGGCCACATGCAACGCAGGCTAACCAGAGAGGCAGGTTCAAAGTGGAAACGCGTTAAACATCACGACATCACGTAAACCAATTTCGAGTAAAGAAGGTATTGATTTGCATAAAAAATCACACTAGAATATTTATGAATGTCGCGAAAGCCAAAATTTTCGCTGTTTTGAGGAAGATTGCGATAACTTGAAATTCTACCCGAAGGAAAGGAAAGGAAAGGAAAGGAAAGGAAAGGAAAGGAAAGGAAAAGGAAAGAACGGAAGGAAAGGATTGGGAGGAGCTAATCCTCATTACTTGCAGCCAGCGGTTGAATTGCGAAGGACGCAGGTCAACGTGGCCGTGTCGAGGCATATCAAAGGCGCTCCAAGCAGCCGCCATACGACACAGTTCAGACCACGGATCACAGCTAAGATGTTAGGTGTTGATTTTACGGAGGAAGGAAAACCAGAGAACCCGGCGAAAAACCCTCGAAGCACAGGAGAGATCAACTACAACTCTACTCACATGAGTTCCAAGCCCGACAACGGCGTCATTCCCAAGCGGTCACCCATCCAAGTACTAACCCCGACGGGGCTTAACATTTGGTGAGAGGCAGCGCGCTAACAGCACACGCCACCCCCGTTGAAAGCTTTTCCCAACTCTGAAAACCAGATCCGAGTATTTTGCAGTTCTTGTCTTATACGATTCGCACGCTAAACTCTGTTAAAATTTTGTTTTTCAGCGCTGATTGGTCGATTGAGCTGCTGCTAAAAAAGTGGAACCTTGATTGTGAACAGGTCCCACTGACATCATTTGGAGCAGACGGCGAAAATATCGGAGGAACTCAACTTGTCAATAATCACACTATACAGCTACTTGTCATAACACAGTCAAGAACCAAAACACTGAAGAAACACTAAAGGCCTGGCCAAACGCTTTCAATATTTCATTCAACATCGTTGAATTCAACATGTTGAAAGCGTTTGGCCACCCCTGTTGAATGATGTTGAACGTTGTTGAATGGTGTTGAATGATGTTGACTGTTGTTGAATGATGTTGAATGATGTTGAACGAAATTTGAACATGTTCAAATTTTCGTTCAACATTTCTACTGTTCTCAAAATGTTGAAAGGTGTTGAACGCATTTGGCCACATCCATTCCAGCTTTTGTGGTAGCCCGCGTTCAATTAATTGTCATTCATGAATGTTGCAACAACAGAGCGTTTGGCCGGACCAGACTAAATATGAAAAACTTTTTTTGAGCTAAAAAAACGTCTTCTTTTTCTGGAAATGAAATGGAAATTAAGTTTGCTTCGTCTCCAAAATCTCCTGAAAGTGATGATGGCGTTTACAGTTTTTCCATACCTCACTTCCTTCTCGAGTTGTAGGGTACATCCACACGTATCTGGATTTTTTTGAAAACGCAACTTTTTTTATAGCCTGAAATATCCCTGTATTACAGTCTGAAAACTCACGCGATAGCTTGTCGAACCCCCGCGAAGCTACCCAGATCTGAGTAGTAGATTCTGATTGACCAAAGCAACATCAGCTTCACTTCCTCTCAAGAAGTGATAAATTCAACATGGCCGAAAGTCCAAACTGTGAAACTGCATTCGAGAAAGCGACCAGAGAAGTGTGTACATAACGTTTTTGCAATTACAGCATTATTCGACAAACAAAAAGAGGCTTTACAGAGCTTCTTTTCAAAGCGTGATACACGTCATACACTTATACTCCCAAAACTGTTATGGGAAATCACTGATATTTCAATCTATACCGATCATGGCAGATATTATCTACAAGAGAGCAAGAGGCAGCAGCATAATGCTTGTTATATCTCCCCTAAAATCTCTTATGGAAGATCAAGTACGTGGATTAAAGAAGCTTAACATTTCAGCAGTGTGTGTAAAAGAATGATCAATAGCGAGTTTACCCATGTTTATGGCTTGGCTCGCTCGAGTGCTTGCTGACAAATACATCAACATCAACATGGAGAGGTATTCTCTCAAGTAAGACATTTAAAGACTTCCTGGAGTGTGTTGCGGTCGATGAGACACATTGCACTAGCCAGTGGTAAGTAATTTTGTAAATATTATTGGGTCACCTATTTAAGTATAAATAACTTTCACATTTACAGTATATAACATAAATGCTCTGATAACTTACTGTGCGAAATATTTAAGTTTGAGAGAATTATTCAACATATTAATATACATATATCCCTATAAAAGTATATTCACTACAAAACGATTGCCTCTTGCGTTTCATATTTAGTTTGTTTTAGTCTCAGTGGGTCCATCTCACGAAATATCATCTAGCCTCTGTTAGCAACTAGGCATTAATAGGATAATAGTATCCCTATTTGAACCCCCCTCTTTTAATATTAATATAGGGATAAAAATAATTGTCTGTAACCTCAGTGAAATGAGGTCTCTCATTCCTGAGAGTGTCCACTTAATTGTTGTAACAGCGACAGCTACAAAACAGTCTCACCTTGCCATATATGACAGCTTAAGGTTATGTAAACAAACTGCAATAGTATCTGAGAGCCCCCAATAGATCAAATATTTTCTACTGTGTTCAGTACATTAATAAAGACATTCCATTCCATTTATTATTTACTGATATCATAAAGGAAATCGAAACCAATCACGTGACAGCTAAGAGGACAATCATATCAGACAAGGAAACAATGTGGGCCTTTATACGGGGTACTCGAAGTCACTCTTAGAAGAAAATTTTAAAAGGGTCATCTCACAAGCCCACAAGGTGGCTTGTTGAAGTGTGTCATGCTGGAACCCCAAATTCTGTTAAAAAGCACATTTTGAAGAATCTCAAAAAGTGATGGACACATCAGAATTCTAATCTCTTCTATTACCTTTGGGATAGGTATAAATTGCCAGGATGTATGATGTATCATACACTTTGGTCCATCAAAGAGCACAGAGTGTTATGTGTATAAAGAACAAAGAATGACTTCAAATACTCTGTATAAAAGCCCACATTGTTTCCTTGTCTGACAATATATGATTGTCCTTCTTAGCTGTCATGTGATTGGTTTCAATTTCCTTTATGATAATAAATGGAATGGAATGCCTTTATTAATGTCCTGAACACAGTAGAAAATATTGGATCTGTACACCTTATTCAAAAATGGCCACCAAATTAGAATTCTTTTATGTGCATATAAATTAGCCCTTATGACCTTGTTTCAAAGTAAGAATTCTTTTGAATTTCCCACATGAAAACGAGTTCATAAAGGCTAATTTAGATGTATATAAAAGAATTTTAATTCTGTGACCATTTTTGAATAAGGTCTATTGGGGGCTCTCAGATACTATTGCAGTTTGTTTACATAACCTTAAGCTGTTACAACAATTAAGTGGACACTCTCAGGAATAAGATACCTCATTTCACTGAGGTTATACAGACAATTATTTTTATCCCTATACATGTATTAATATTAAAAGAGGGGGGTTCAAATAAATAGGGATACTATTATCTTATTAATGCCTAGTTGCTAACAGAGGCTAGATGATATTTTGTGAGATGGACCCACTGAGACTAAAACAAACGAAATATGAAACGCAAGAGGCAATCGTTTTGTAGTGAATATACTTTTATAGGGATATATGTATATTAATATGTTGAATAATTCTCTCAAACTTAAATATTTCGCACAGTAAGTTATCAGAGCATTTCAGGGGTGTATATTCTTCTATAATTCCCCCCCCCCCCTGGGGTGGGGGAAAAGAATCAAAGGGTCTTAGGGCTAGGGAAGAAAATCAAAGAAGAGTAGAGGCTGATATAGTAAAGATATGGGGAAAAGAATCAAATCTGAAAAGAAATGGGGGGGAAAAGAATCAAAGTTCATTGAAGAATATACACCCCTGGAGCATTTATGTTATGCACCTATCAATGTAAACCCCGCGGGGTGGGGGTGCGGGCAAAGGGCGGGGAGTTGACAATGAAAAACATCCCCGCAGTCGCGCATTTGACCATAAATTGTTCCCCGTGGGTCGAGACATTTGACCATGCGCGGTATTGATTGCAAAAGACCTGGAGACGAGTGTTTAAGAACCCGGATCTTCTTGGGTTCAGTTACGTCTTTGCTTTCCAAGTATCCATCTGGGCAAAAACGTTCAGCCTTTGCAAAGGAAAATGTTTTGATTGCTTATTGAATGATCAATTAAAGGTGATCATGCACAGGAATACTTAATGTAGATGACTGGACTAGTTCTCATCATTAATAATTCACGAGCTAATCAACGCTCATTTGAACGTATGAGTGCAAGGATACTTTGCCAATGTACTTTCAAATCATTATTAAGAAAGAATAGTCAGCACGGCAGTTTAAATGTAAATATTGAGTTTATTCATATAATTACTTTGAACATGTTGCTCCGCTTTGGTTTTGGGCTAGCTTTTGTACAAGCATGTGCTTTAAACTTGTTCAAATTTAGTCATTAAAATGTTACAATCTCTTGTTTGATGTCCCCAGGTGCGTTCTTTTGGAAACATTTGATTGATATACAATCCCCCACCCTGGGGCATTTTACTCAAATTTTCAATTTTTTGTCAAATCCCCACCCTTTGCCCGCACCCCCACCCCGCGGGGTTTACATTGATAGGTGCATTATATACTGTAAATGTGAAAGTTATTTATACTTAAATAGGTGACCCAATAATATTTACAAAATTACTTACCACTGGCTAATACAATGTGTCTCATCGACCGCAACACACTCCAGGAAGTCTTTGAATGTCTTACTTGAGAGAATACCTCTCCATGTTGATGTTGATGTATTGTCAGCAAGCACTCGAGCGAGCCAAGCCATAAACATGGGTAAACTCGCCATTGATCATTCTTTTACACACACTGCTGAAATGTTAAGCTTCTTTAATCCACGTACTTGATCTTCCATAAGAGATTTTAGGGGAGATATAACAAGCATTATGCTGCTGCCTCTTGCTCTCTTGTAGATAATATCTGCCATGATCGGTATAGACTGAAATATCAGTGATTTCCCATAACAGTTTTGGGAGTATAAGTGTATGACGTGTATCACGCTTTGAAAAGAAGCTCTGTAAAGCCTCTTTTTGTTTGTCGAATAATGCTGTAATTGCAAAAACGTTATGTACGCACTTCTCTGGTCGCTTTCTCGAATGCCGTTTCACAGTTTGGACTTTCGGCCATGTTGAATTTATCATTTCTTGAGAGGAAGTGAAGCTGATGTTGCTTTGGCCAATCAGAATCTACTACTCAGAATCTGGGTAGCTTCGCGGGGGTTCGACAAGCTATCGCGTGAGTTTTCACAGACTGTAATACAGGGATATTTCAGGCTGTGCACAGGCTACTTTTTTTACCGTTTTCAAAAAAATCCGCGTCCTCACGAAAACAGGAAAACAGCGTTTTCAAAAAGTTCCACTTCGGAGACTCTTGGAAAAGTTCCGTTTTTGATAACCGCTTCATCGTTCACGTGTGGACGGAAGGCCAATCCGTAAGAAAAAAGTTGCGTTTTCAAAAAATCCAGATACGTGTGGACGTAGCCTGAGATTTGTTTGATATGTAAATAAGATAAAGTAAGACGTAAAGTTAGGGGCCGTTTACATGAATCCGGATTGAGTTTCAATCCGGATTGAACTCATTCCGCTTCTGATCAAACCCCTTTATCTGTTTACATGAATCCGGATTGAGATTAACTCATTCCAGATTGAGTTCAATCCGTTTCTCATTCCGGATTGAAATCTTATTCCTGATTGAAATTTCGTTCCGGAATCATGTAAAGGCGGTGCGAGTTTCATTCCGGAATGAAAAACGTGACAGAGAGGACTAGAACAAAAAATGCATGCGTGTTTTCTAATATTTACGGATTTCATATTTCATGCGAGTTTCAATCCAGAAATCCAATTCCCATGGAAACACGGATTGACTTCGCTTTTCAATCCGGATTAAACTCAATCCGGATTCATGTAAACGGCCCCTTATGTACAAATCGTTGTAAGTTATTGAAAAATAACCGACACTAAAAATCAAACAAAACCAAATTTGGTTCAATAATCCAAAAGATATTTATATAATAATTGTTAGTTGTTTGCTGTACAAGCTGTGTTAGATAGTAATACTCAGAAAAACTCTGAGCTCTGAGCGGGACTCAATTATTAATAACTAACAATTATTACTAACATAAGCTGCAATTTCTGAAACTAACTAACGATATTTATATAATTAAACGAATTCACTCCAGAATACAACAAATTCACTTGGGAATTAAACCAACTCCCTTGCGAATTACATGGAAACAAACTCTCTTAGAAATTAAACGAATTTCCAACGAATTTGCTTGGGAATTTACCAAACTCCCTTTGGGAATTAAAGCAACTACCTTAGGAATTTAACGGTTCCTTTGGGAATTGAAAGAATTCCCTTGGGAATTGAACGAATTCCCTTGGGAATTAAACCAACTCCCTTGGGAATTGAACGGTTCCTTTGGGGAATAAACGAACCAATTCCCTTAATGGGAATTGAACGAATTTTCAACTGTATCGCATGTCCCGGAGTCACGAACGGAATTTTTGACCCTTAGTTTTATGTTCCTCCAAAGAGAGCTCCGTTTTCATATGAATTTAGTTCTACGCGACTAGTTGTTACCGTGCCTGAACGGTTGCTAGTTCATCTGAGTGCACTTTGTAAACTTTAATTTTGACGGAAGAGTTAGTTCGTTGTTGGGTGTATCCTTCTTGTTCCTAGAGGTGGCAAGACAAATCATAGATAATGGAAGGGGAACTGGATAGGAAAGTTAAAACGATCTTACGAAACCATGTTTGCACAACTTGGTATGGTAATTATACACTTATAAGTAGCTAATGCACCAATGGGTAAAATTAAACAATAGTGTAATATCACTTAAGTCAGTAGTGTCTGATTTTAGCCATGTGGGACCACCCGTTAGGTGCATTGCCCCTTATAAGCGTATAATTACCATAGCAAGTTGTGCAAACATCGTTTCCGGTTTCATAAGTTTCCTATCCAGTTCCCCTTCCATTATCTATGGACAAATTATTTGCAATATAAGTATTGGCCTTTCGGCTTGGAATTTGTAACGCTCGTTTTCGCTCACGTCATTCGTGGCCCTGTAGAAGTTTTTATCATGGATAGTAAAGCTTTTATATACAAAGGGACTAAAGGTGCTGTTACATACACGATGCGACTTTTTTTGCAACTTACAACAAATTTACTCATGAAAAAAACTCACAAGTTGCAGGAAGGGTGTTACACGTTCAGCAACTTGCGATTTTTGTTGTAAGTTGCAGCAAAAAGTAGAACCCATCCAATTTTTCTTGCAACTTGCAACACGGCAAAAATAACAAAATCGCAAGTTGCTACGGGGTGTTACACGGTGCGATTTTTTATGCAACTTACAACATTCAGTGATTTGTTGCAAGTTGCAAGAAAAATCGCATCGTGTAACAGCACATTAATATAGAACTTTTACAGTATATGATATTTATAGTTTAAGACCATAATATAATGACGGATTAGTATGTGATTATTCTCTTCCAATGAGAATTGAGAAGACTTCGTGAATACTGCTGACCCGAATACTGTGGTCGTATATATCGTGATTACCGTCATCAAACTGTTACGGCACGGGCGTTTACACGATACCGGTTAGTGTTCCGTTTTCATTTCATGCCGTCAAGGAACCCGTCTTCATTTTGTGCCGTTTTCATGTCATTTTTGTGCCGGTATCGTCATGCCGTTTAGGCCTTGCGTTTACACGATACTATCGTGTAAACGCAAGGCCTAAACGGCATGATTTTGTTCCGTTTTCAAATTGTACCGGCATCGTGTAAACGGGGTCTAAAACTAAAAGAAAATTAAAGTAAACGCATTCTTACATCTTCCAGCGGCTCAAAATCATCCACCAGCTGAACACTTGACGTCTGAGCAGAGAGCTGTAAGAACAGAAACTACAGTATTAAGCAATAAATGAAAAATGCACTGAGTGCAGACAAACAGTATTTAACATTTTCCAAAGACCAAAATGTTTCGAGTAAACATCCTTTAATATCTATGTACTGTAATCCTGTTCAATGCAGCGAGGTGACACAATGCCCTGGTAAAGGCTAGACATCACGTGACAAAATATTCCAATATATTTGTAAAATTTTCCCACCATGTAGTTGAAAATAACAAAGTATTTTACTCGTATGCGGACTCTTTGGTTCTTCCAGTGTTGCTGAACTCGCCAGAAAATCTTCTAAGGGGCTGATTACATGGTGAAATTTCAGCCCGGCTACTGAGGTATGGAAAAGAGGAGAATGATTTAAATAAGAAACACGCAGTGTGGAGGTCAGGCAAGTTGTCACAAACATGCATTCTTATTCAAAGCATTCTCCTCCTTTCCATACCTCAGTAGCTGGGCTGAAATCTCAGCCCGGGCTGAAATTTCTCCATTTCTTACATGTAACACGCTTTCTACCATATACATGTACATTTTAGCACTTGATGAAATTCGAAAATGTTAGTCTTACTAACATCTGCTCACAAGCTACAGCCTTACGCGTTCTTTGGTTTGCACAAACATGAACTTTTGGTACTCAAATGTTTCTGGATTTTTCTACTGCATCAATCTCCAAGTGTTTGTGATATCTGGAAACATTGAAATACATGTGACGAACCTCAATACTTCCATGTCCTTTCTGCTGGAGTTGTAAGGCCAAGTTAATTGCTCTGTTGATAGCAGCCCCTAAACCATGGATATATACTTCATTGTAACTGAGAAAAAAAGGGGAAAAAACACACGATCAAGTAATAATACTGTATAATATACCTGACAAATGTCAAAAGTATTATTAGCTGATTTAGGGATTTAGCCTGCATAATGACATTTTTATGTGTTTTCATCAGTTAATACTTGAATTAGTATTGCAGAATTATGTACAGAAAATAAAAGTAGCATGCTGTGTAGGCAGTGTAGAAACAACAATTGAAATATACCTGTAGTAAGGTTAGATGTACTGCTGAAACAGGGAACGTAGGAGTCTAACGTTTCGAGCGAAGGCCCTTTCTCTCTGACGAAGGGCCTTCACTCGAAACGTTAGACTCCTACATTCTCTGTTTCGGCAGTACATCTAACCTTACTATATTTCGATATGTGCAGAAAAGCTGCGCAACGCAAAACTGAGGGATACCTCACCTAGCGTTTTTCGGATCCAGTTCACCTGTTTAATAATGTGCTTCTTGTAAACAGGCCCTTATAGACGAGTTTCAGGGTGTTGCGCGCGTATCATTTTTCAAAAAAACTGGCAAGCTCCCCTCAAAGTAAACGTACTATTTAACCCTTTATAGCCCAAGACCTTCCCATATGCTGAATAAAATCATCAGGTGTTAGCTGGAATAAAATTCTTAAAGTGGCCAATGGACTATAAAGGGTTAAAATAAACAAAGTATAGATACAGTTTCTGGATGTTTAACACTGTTATTCTGCTGTTGTTGGCTCGCTAGCAAGTCTGTTTGCCATTGCTTACTTTGTGGAGAACCTACCAAGAGCCCACCAATTTCTTTGCAAAATGATGCGCACGCAACACCCTGAAATTTGCCTATTGAGATTTTTGTATAAATATGCAAATTAACAAGGTGTGTGATGGCCTAAGAGACTGTTGTTACATGATATACAATTATCATGTACAGCACAGTATACTATAATATTGTAATATAGTTTACATTATTCTAATTTACCTATATGGGAAATAATTTGTAGTTGCATGATTTAGCAAATACTCCGGATCCAATACGTAAAGCATGATTTAGCAAATTCCAATACGTAAAGGATATAGATTGAGAAATCACAAGTTACATAAACGGACATGAGTTGGTGGAGATGTTGTAATCGGTGGTTTGATAAGAGACTTTAATATAAAACTACTGACTCATTCTACGTAGAGGAAATTAGTCATAGTTTCACAATATCTTCCTCTACCAGTATTATAAAAGCTTGAGCACAACTAAGCGAGGCATGCATTATTCACAAGGCATCAAGAGAAGTTCCTGAATAGCATCATAAAAACTACCAGAAAGAAATGGATCATCGTTGATAGAAGAAGTCAAGAAGAAGTCGTTGAAGACTCACAGAGTTGTGCTCAGTCAGAGGTTAAGAGATAAGTTTGAACTGTTAAGAATTAATTACCTATCCATTAAAGTTATAAAGATGCTAATTACAAAGCATAATTGAAGTAAATAAATAGGTTTAAGTGAAAGTAACTGGTTCACACTGTTTTTTGTTGCGAGTAAAATAGAATCAAAATATCTTAAGTCGGGACACTCGTAACATTGTAGAGAATGCAATTGACAGTACCAAAAAAGATGGCAGCGGTACATTTAACCACAATGCTTTGTGACCTCAAATCAGCTCAAATAACAACTAAACATTGTTTATCATGCTAAGATGGATTAAGTAAGCAACAACTTCATTCCTACCAAAGTTGACTGTTTTAGAACAATATCTTCCAATAATTGTACAAGAAACAATTATTTAGAATTACAGTACTGCATACTGCATGCAAAGGATTGTGGCTAAATGTACAAGTTGCCATCTTTTTCAATATGGTCAATTGTGGAGCATTTAATATCAAATTTTTTCCAAACTGTAAATATATATAGACCACCAAATTGAAAAAAATAGTTGAATCAAGTTACTACAATCCTGGACAAACTTGTTGGGACACTTTGCTGATTTTGACGATTGTCACATAGTGTCCCAAGCACTTTTGTCCAGGATTGTCTGAAAATCGCGAATTAGACAAAATCGAAGAAAAAAACAATTTGAACGCAACTATTCTGCGCGGTTTGTTCCAAAACGACACAAATATGCTCCCACATGTATGAACAACACATTGTTTGTGGTGTATAGATAGTTTGGTGAATATGCAAATTAAATAAGAGCTCTCGTGCGGGTGGTACCGGTGCGGGTGGGAACTCTGCAGACTCTGCTCCAGTGATCCCTTCCCCATTGAGGGTAAGGGGGAGCAGAGATGGGGGCTCTTTTATTAAACTGTATATCTTTTGCAATGTTACAAAGTTAAAAAGCTGTATTTTATTGAAAATTCATAAGTTCGTCATTTTCAGACAATCCTGGACAAAATTGTTGGGACACTTTGCCGATTTTGACGATTGTCGCATAGTGTCCCAAGCACTTTTGTCCAGGATTGTAGTCATCTTTCTTACCCTGAATCAAGCAACTTCTGAGACCTCTCAAGTTGACATTTAAAATCTGATCGTTTATTGACATAAATATCATTCTTTTGTTTTGGCACATGTCGTTGTGGTACACGTTTATGACGAACAACTGCAAAGAACAAGAGCATTTCTTTGTTGATTCTAGTAATTTTTGGACTTACTTTGTAACTTCATGTACAACAAAAACGTTTTTATTTAAAAGAAAGAAAAAGTTTACAATTTTCCCCCCCACCCACAGGCTAGCTAATTAGCTATTCGAGTAATGTTAACTGTAACTGTTCTTTTCATTGTAACTTTTATCGATATGAACAAGTTACTTTTCTAATGTTGTTACTGTATTAAACTAGTTACGTTACAAATATTACGTACAGTAACTATATACAGCACTGTGTCATAGAATAGACAACCAGAAGTCCGACTCGCGTCGGAACCTTTGAAGTTTATGTCCTTGCACATCTAGATTCCTCATCATCCTACACCATCCTACACAATCCTGGCAAGTTCCCCCAGCAGTTTGGACCTTCAAAAGGTTAAAACTAACAGGGGAACTTGCCAGGATTTCATAGGACATTGCGTAGGATCGTGTAGGATGGTGTCAGATGGTGTAAAATATCGCGTATGCACATTGAAGAAATGCAGAAAAAGTTTTCACTCAAGTCGGACTTCTGGTTGTCTTACTATTCTGTGCCTCTGTGTGTGTTTGGGGGTGGGGGGGGGGGGGGGACTGGAGAGAAGGGCACAAAAATGCTTGAATTAATTCCAAATCTCAACAGGCCCCCAACTATTCCAACTACCATATCTATCTTCCTTTAATCCTCCTTCTGATCTTAAAAATAATCCCTAGGTATCCTTGTCAACAATTTGATGTGTTGAAAATGGTATTGAAATATTATTTACAGTCGGTTTTGACAGAAATGTTCAGAAGTTCGTTTGGAGGTTCACAAGTTCGTATATACCTCCGAACGAACTCCTGAACATTTCCGTCAAAAGTAACCTGAAACTGACTGTAATTCAGAGAGAATATTTCAATAATTTTACTTGTATAAATAGCCTGTGTTCTTGCTCAATCGAAATTAATAGTAAGGTTTAATAGATATACTGCCGAAACAGAGAACGTAAGACCCTTCGTTCGAAACATATTCTTAGTCACACGATATCATAATACAGATAAATTAAACATAAAGTCATAAACCACAACTCACATTTCTCCTCCGACTGTTTGGATTTTTCCGCCATCTTGGATTAGCCTGCATGCAGACGTGCCCTTCCCCCTCCTGAAATCAGGGAAATTTCCCCAATTTCAGGAGGGGGAAGGGCACGTCTGCATTGGATAAGCGCTCGACTGAAAGGCCTGGTCGCTCAGCTTTGCTCTCTCTCTTCCGTCGTTGATCGAAGCTGGAACAATATTTTAGTTCTTCACAGGTGAAAAACAATCCCTTTACATCTGGCATTAAAATAAATCCTAGAACTAATGAATACTCGTTCAACTTCAAATATAGAAGCTGTTTCTTTATTTTAAATTTGCACTACAGTTATTTAATCTTCAGGATTGAATCTGATATTATAATTTAGGTCGTTTGGGTTCCATACGATTCTAACTTGCACACTTTCTTGTTTCTTCTAGAGCGTCCAGCCGATTATTATCGAAAAAAATGGTAAGTGTTCTGATATATTTAACGTGTCTTTTTGGAAAGGGTTTATATTATTTATTATTATATATTATGTTTAAATGTATTTATTGTTGGTTTTTTCCATTTCTCAAACCTAGCCCAAAGAAATTCATGAAATAAAGGATTTTCTCCTTACTGCCCGAAGAAAAGATGCAAAATGTAAGTCTACGGTATTTTTATGTAATTTAAAATTTTTGAAATAAACGTAGTTTATACTTCGACAACACTGAATTTTGAGAACTTTGTAATAACTTATTTTTGTAAACATTTTGTCAACTTGCATTTTTGTAGCTGTAAAAATCATGAAGGGGAAAGACAAGGTGAAGTTTAAAGTGAGGTGCAGTCGTTATTTGTACACACTGGTGATCAAGGACAAAGAAAAAGCTGACAAGTTAAAACAATCTTTGCCACCTGGTAAGAATTATGGCTAGGAAACAGCTTTACAGTCGTGGCAAGAGAAGCGTTCTGAAAAATATTGAACAGTTCATTTCCTAACTTTTACCAATTCATTTGACAAGTTCCTCGAAAATTAAAAAACAGCTAACTTCCTTGAAATGTTAGCAAATTCCTGGTATTAGTTTGGGAATGGACCAATCACGTTCTGCTCAGTAATTAAGTAACCAATAGTAAGAAAGCTGGTAGTGTAAAGTACAACTATTTGAGGAACTCATCAAATTGGTAGAACTTACAAAATGAAATGCTCAACTTTTTTCATAACGCTTCTATTACCACAAGTAAAGTGTTTAAGAAGTGAGAAACTCAGGAGGATGGTAAGGAAAATTTCAAAGAATGTGATGCGTGGTCTTCCTGCTATTAACCCTTTATCGCCCAATGATGTCTTTAGTATTTTACACTGGCTAACACCAGATGATTTTACTCGTTACTGGGTGATAAAGGGTTAATAGACTATCTCGGTTAACCCTTTATCGCCCAACGATGTCTTTAGTATTTTACGCTGGCTAATGCCAGATGATTTTACTCGTCAGTGGGGTGGCTACTGGGTGATAAAGGGTTAATAGACTATCTCGGTTAACCCTTTATCGCCCAACAATGTCTTTAGTATTTTACTCTGGCTAACGCCAGATGATTTTACTCGTCAATGGAGTGACTACTGGGCGATAAAGGGTTAAGTATTAAGCAGTGAGCTCTATATATAACTGGAGAGATATCTGCTGGTCACTGACTGGACAAAGTTTGAAGCCAAACACAGTGGACATGTAGGCCTAATATATGTATAGTTCCAGTCTCCTAAGCAGTCTTTTGACCAAGATCAGACTTGACCAGACCAGACCACGTAGAAGACTTGAACTATACGTACTTCAGGCCCATAAGGATTGTGGACTCTGGGATGGCTATTTGTTTTTGGAGAAAATTTCAACTCTCAATAGCACTGCTTTATTGAAGTTATTCAGCATTAATGATCTTTTTTTGTACATCATAAGGCATTGTTACTGAGAGTCCAAATTTCTGAAAAAATGAACTAGCCCTGGCAAATTTTGAGAGTTAATAATGCTAAAAATATACACCAGATTCTCTTGAAATTTTCAATGAGAGCTCATAATGTTCTGTAAAACAACAAAAATGCTAACAAATTTTGAAATATTGCTGTCTGGCTGATTTTTGTATTATTTTTGCCCATCTAGGACTCGATGTTAAAGAGCTGAAAAACTGAAGTGTAAAAATAACTGCTTGCATTGAATAAACTGTGAAAATAACTTTGTTTGCTTTGAGTCACTCTTTAAAAAAAAGATCAACATGGCCACAAGCTGTCCAATGGGGTTATTGCATGAATTACCCTGTAAGTTCAAAATGGCAATCCATAGTGCTGATGAGGGAGGCATGCAATTGCATTTTAGAGGCCCAGCCAAATGCTTTCAACATTTCATTCAACATGTTGAAAGCGTTTGATCACCCCTGTTGAATGATGTTGAACAAAATTTGAACATGTTCAAATTTTCAACATTTCTATTCTCAAAATGTTGAATGCATTTGGCCACGTTTCATTCAACTTTGTTGAACAGAGAGCCCACGTTCAATTAATTGTCATTCATGTATGTTGAATGATGTTGAATTCATTTGGCCACTCGTGCTTTCAATATCGTTCAACAATGTTGAATGCGATGTTGAAAGCATTTGGCTCGGCCTTAAGATTGATTGTTGAAATTAATTTATGTAAAATGTGAGTGAGACACATTCTGTGACTCACACATCTGGGCCCCAAAATACAGAAGGAAATTGAGCCTATATTAACATTTTGAAGCCTGATGACAAGTCTTTAATATTTTCCCCGAGTCCGGGCGTAGGGCCGAAGGCCCGGAGCCCGGGTGAGGGTGCTAATCTCGACACGCGTGGAGTTCACTTACACGCGAAATTACACGCAAGTGGGAAAGAAATTCTGCGAGATGTTTATATATATATATATGTATGTCAACAAATCCGCAACTTTCGCGGCTCAAGCGAAACAAAATCTTTGTCAGAAAAATTGGTTTACAAATGACCGAAAAAGGAAAGCCAAGAAGAGATGTTGCAGTGGGATGAACCAAACAATGTTAAACACGACTAGAAACCATTGAAAAAGCATGAAAAATTGCGATAAAGATCGGAAAAGAGATATGCCGCCAAATGTGACTGAAAAAAACAAAAAGACGTTTCTTCATGTGTTTGTTCAAAGCCAGCAAAAGACTTATGCACTGGTATGTCTTGGCTCGAGAGAAAACAGTGAATTGAAAGGAACATCATCACAAACAGCTTTTCACATTTTGAAGAGAATTGATTGCTTTTTGCTAACGAAAAAAACACGGAAACCAAACGCTGTAGCCCGTATGGCAGCTAGTGTTTGCAGCATCTGAGAAGAGCCAAAAGAAAATTTAACGGTAAGCAGTGATTCGTATTTAACTTTCCAGCCGTTTCTTTAGCTGATTAGAGTCGGTATATATCCGAAACCTTTTCAGTATTAAATAAACTCAGTTAAAACAGCAAAAATCTTGTCAAATAATATACATTTTCCCAGGCGTTTTTTTCCATGGTTCGAGTAAAACTTTGCATTAAGTTATAGTTCTTCCCTGGTTAGTTTTTCCTCTCTTATACCTATAGTTCTCAGGCTGTTACCCACGTTGTTTTCTGTTCTGATGTTTTTCTTTGAGGTTCAACATTATATTTGGAACACGAGGAATCATATTATTAAAACAGTTTAATAAGCACCTTGATATAAGCGTCTGTAATTGTTTTTGCTATCAGTTTCTGGTGCTATTAAGTTAGGTCGTGACACAAGTTTTTCCTCAGCCACTGCTTTATTATGTTGGAATAAATCATTGCTTTGGAAATTGGTCAATAATAGAAAATTACATTCATAAAAGTGATAAAACAGGATGTAAAGGAGGCCAGGAGGGCAAGGGTGTTTATATTTGTATAAAAAACAGATCAGGTGCTTATTTTAATTGGGGGGGGGATTATGTATATTTAATGTGTTAAAAGCGGGCGAGGGGGTTGCGTTTATGTATTTCTAGTATTCTGGTGAACACCCAGTGGGGTGGCTGCCGCAGGGGTGCCAAAATAAACATTTCTTGCTATCGAAATATAGTAAGGTTAGATATAGGTCTTCACATTAATATTTAGAATCCAAGAAAAATATACATCGAAGCTGATATGAAGTAGTCCTCAATGTAGCTGCTGTACTAAAAGTACGTTAGCTCATCACAAAGATCGTGGCGACGCCACGGGAAGGACTGGGACGGACACACACCCTCCCCCAGTTCCCAATCTCGTTCCCAGATCCTTCTCACACGGGCCGCGCCTGGGTACGAGATTGCCCAGTTCCCCCCCAACTCCAAAATGCAGGGAAATGGCATATATATCAGACTCTAGATTTCAAACCTGGCCACCCCAGACTGAAACTTGACACTGCTAACACCAGACGATTTTATTCAGCACGAGAGATCAAGGCCTCAAAGTGTTAATATAGGGTGCATCTGCGGCCGTGAAAAAATTCTCCAACCAACTTATTCAAAACGATAGAAAATAGAAAGATTTATTTCATTCAATTTTGACGGAACAAACAAAATCAGGAAAAAACCCAACAGTATATCCTTATTATGCTATACCACACGAAACGGATTTTTTCCCCTGCACAATCACCCAAACAGATTTCGAAAAAAAAATACATGCACAAAAATAAACCAGCTTAATTTTACAACTGCTTTTCGTCTACTGCAAGACAAAAAATTACATTGAACCATTTGGTAAATATGCTATAAATTAAACGACAATGGATAGTTTAAAAAAAATTGTACCTAACTACCAGAAAACGAGATTACACGCGGCGGATGACAAGCCAATTTTCGCTTAAGCTAATGCACCGTTTAGCTGGGAATCAACAATTTTAATATACTAGTGCTAAGAATATTGTAAAGTTAGTTTAAATTCAACTCCTGTGATTCGAATTACAGCGAGCAGACGGTGGGACGTTTTTTGATCTCCGTCTTTCTTATTCGTTCTGTGGGGGAACATCAACCTCCAAGCCACTTTCAATGGAGCCTTCTCGGTGTCGCGAACTGCGACTGGGAGGTGTGTCGTATCCACTACGGCCTCCACCTCCTCCTCCTCTCGCCCTAAAGTAAGTAAAAAATATGGTGTTTCCTCGTAAAATTTTTTTTTTTAAGAAAAAGATTGTTTTTTGCTGGTCACGCCCAAACGCTTGCGTTTTAGGTCGCAGGACCAAGATCATTCGATCGAGTTCAACAAGGGATGTCAAATAAATGGTTGAACGCCCACATTTAGAATGTTGTTGACGTTAGTGCTCTTTACGCCCAACCGGTTGCGTTTTAGGTCGCAGGCGATTGAATGAATGACTCACGAAGCTATCGAACCTCGCGTGGCTCCGAATAAATGGTCAATTAATGCATTCGTAAATCAATCCATTCGATCGCATGCGCAATCTCGTTCTCAGAGCCCACGTTCCCCCACCCGGGAAACGAGACTCTGGGATAACCCGTTTCACATCGATATTTCATTGGCTGATTAACACAGTGAACTCTATGTAACTCTTCTTCCGGATAAAAAGAATCCTGTGATGGCGTGAACGAATTATCTCAGAGCCTCTCGTTTCCCACCTGCTGGGTAAGGGGAACGTGGGTTCTGAGATTGTCGCATGCGTCAAAAGGAAAAAAATCGCACCAAAAATCGCCTGTGTAAACGACCTTTATATATACAGAACTCGTTGCTAAGCTCTTGGCAACGGCCTTCGCAACTCAGTGGTCAGGGCACTGCACTAGAATTGCAGGGTCGAAAGTTGGATTCCTAGCTGGAAGGCCTTGATGTTGTATTTTCACAACTGGTCCCGGTTTGGTCTGACAGCCAAAAATGGAAATACCTCCCCGCTTCTGTAGTTGGTTGTGTATTACTGTATTTCTGTAGTTGGTTGTGTATTACTGTATTTCTGTAGTTTGGTTGTGTATTACTGTATTTCTGTAGTTGGTTGTGTATTACTGTATTTCTGTAGTTGGTTGTGTATTACTGTATTTCTGTAGTTGGTTGTGTATTACTGTATTTCTGTAGTTGGTTGTGTATTACTGTATTTCTGTAGTTTGTTGTGTATTACTGTATTTCTGTAGTTGGTTGTGTATTACTGTATTTCTGTAGTTTGGTTGTGTATTACTGTATTTCTGTAGTTGGTTGTGTATTACTGTATTTCTGTAGTTGGTTGTGTGTTACTGTATTTCTGTAGTTGGTTGTGTATTACTGTATTTCTGTAGTTTGGTTGTGTATTACTGTATTTCTGTAGTTTGTTGTGTATTACTGTATTTCTGTAGTTGGTTGTGTATTACTGTATCTCTGTAGTTGGTTGTGTATTACTGTATTTCTGTAGTTTGGTTGTGTATTACTGTATTACTGTATTTCTGTAGTTGGTTGTGTATTACTGTATTTCTGTAGTTGGTTGTGTATTACTGTATTTCTGTAGTTGGTTGTGTATTACTGTATTTCTGTAGTTGGTTGTGTATTACTGTATTTCTGTAGTTGGTTGTGTATTACTGTATTTCTGTAGTTCGTTGTGTATTACTGTATTTCTGTAGTTTGGTTGTGTATTACTGTATTTCTGTAGTTTGTTGTGTATTACTGTATTTCTGTAGTTGGTTGTGTATTACTGTATTTCTGTAGTTTGTTGTGTATTACTGTATTTCTGTAGTTTGGTTGTGTATTACTGTATTTCTGTAGTTGGTTGTGTATTACTGTATTTCTGTAGTTGGTTGTGTATTACTGTATTTCTGTAGTTTGGTTGTGTATTACTGTATTTCTGTAGTTGGTTGTGTATTACTGTATTTCTGTAGTTGGTTGTGTATTACTGTATTTCTGTAGTTTGGTTGTGTATTACTGTATTTCTGTAGTTTGTTGTGTATTACTGTATTTCTGTAGTTGGTTGTGTATTACTGTATTTCTGTAGTTTGGTTGTGTATTACTGTATTTCTGTAGTTGGTTGTGTATTACTGTATTTCTGTAGTTGGTTGTGTATTACTGTATTTCTGTAGTTGGTTGTGTATTACTGTATTTCTGTAGTTGGTTGTGTATTACTGTATTTCTGTAGTTGGTTGTGTATTACTGTATTTCTGTAGTTGGTTGTGTATTACTGTATTTCTGTAGTTGGTTGTGTATTACTGTATTTCTGTAGTTGGTTGTGTATTACTGTATTTCTGTAGTTGGTTGTGTATTACTGTATTTCTGTAGTTTGGTTGTGTATTACTGTATTTCTGTAGTTTGGTTGTGTATTACTGTATTTCAGTAGTTTGGTTGTGTATTACTGTATTTCTGTAGTTTGGTTGTGTATTACTGTATTTCTGTAGTTGGTTGTGTATTACTGTATTTCTGTAGTTGGTTGTGTATTTCTGTAGTTGGTTGTGTATTACTGTATTTCTGTAGTTGGTTGTGTATTACTGTATTTCTGTAGCCGCTACTGAAGCGTGAGGAAAGTCTAGCGATAAAAGTCACCAATTCTTGATGTATATTCGTCTGTTGGTATCGATTTGGGGTAAACATCCATTGTATTATGATTAAATGCCATTTAAAACTAAATTATACTATTTATGTACAGTTTTCAACAAAAATATTTCTCAGGCTTCGGTAGCGGCTACAGAAATACAGTAATACGCAACGAACTACAGAAGAAGAAGTGGGAAGGTATTTCCACTGAAAATTTTCATTCACAATCCATTCATCATCGCTACTTTCAGGGGTAGCTACTTTCAGGGGTAGCTACTTTCAGGGGTAGGGTAGCTACTTTCAGGGGTAGCTACTTTCGGGATTGTACGGTATACTGATTATACATGAGAATTCTTCTCACCTCAGGCGGCTCTTGAGTTGCGCAATTTCTCGTTGCAGTTGTTCGTGTTGTTCCAGTTGATCATCCACTTCTCGCTGGAGTCGTCGTTTCGACGAGTTCGCCTGGCCGATCTCTTCTTCAGCGTCGTCCAATTGTCGTTTCGTTTGTCGGAGTCGCTGACTTGCCTTGTCGTACTATGAGGGGAAAACGAGAGAAATTTCAATCAATTTGTCACAAAAATAACACTGTTACAATACCTTGAATGTTTGTTGTGACAAATCATAGTTTGTCTAAATCGCTTTAAAAAATATTGCTGGGCGAGGGTGAAAAGCGGTATGAGATCGCATGGCAGAGTTGTATATGGTGGAAGGAGGAGGTGTGTGTGTGTGTGTGTGAGTGAGAGTGAGAGAGAGAGAGAGCGCGTCTGAAAAGTGTTGACAAAATCAGGTGTGTGTGAGATGTGTGTGGAAATCAAAGGCGAGAGGTGTGTAGTGGAGGTGGTGTGCCTGGGAAGTGTGCGAGTAAATCAGATTTGTATTTGTGGCAGAGCAACGATGTGTAAACAACCGAGTGTCTGGGAGCAGGTGTGTATGGGGGAGAGGTGTGAGAAAATCATGTGGAAAATCGAAGGTGTGTGGATGTGCGTATAGGAGAGCAAAGATGTGTAGAGGGGGGGGGGGGGGTGCGTGAAGGGAACAGAAGCTTGTAGGGGAAAGTGTGCGAAAGGAAAGAGGTGGGTAAAGGAAGCAAGTGTGTGGAGGGAGCAAATCAATGAAGTTAGGGCAGTATGTGTGGAAATTAGAAATATGTGGAAGCAGATGTGTGAGGATAAGAGAGGTGTGTAAAAGGTGCAAAGGTGTGTGAGGAAGCAGAGGTGTGTAAAAGAGCAGGTTTGTTGAAGGAGACCAGTGTGCGTCCGTGTGCACCAGGTCTGTGGGGAGTAGTGTAGGTGTGTAGTAATCTAATAGTTGATCACGCCTTACCTGTTCCTTGTACTGATCAGCATGTCTTCGTTCTTCCTCGGCTTGCAATGTCAGTTCACGAACCTTCTTGTCAGACTTTCGCAAATTTTTGGCCAACACTTGACGATCACTGAAAGGTGGAAAGAAAAAGCATAGAAAGTCAAGATGAAGTAGAAGACTGGACGCAATGGTATACCCACTAAAATGAAGTGAAGTAAAAGGGGGTAGAGCCGTAGAGTAGATTGGAAGTGAGGTGAAGTAGAATTGAAGTAGGGTGAAAGTGAAGGTGTGACTTGACATGACTTGAATGAAGTGGAGTGACGTGAAGTGAAGTGAAGTGAAGTGAAGTGAAGTGAAGTGAAGTGAAGTGAAGTGAAGTGAAGTGAAGTGAAGTGAAGTGAAGTGAAGTGAAGTGAAATGAAGCGAAGCGAAGTGAAGTGGAGAGAAGTGAAGTGAAGCGAAGTGAAGTGAAGTGGAATGAAGTGAAGTATAGTGAAGTGAGGTGAAGTGAAGTGAAGTGGAGTGAGGTGAGGTGAGGTGAAGTGGAGTGAGGTGAAGTGAGGTGAAGTGGAGTGACGTGAAGTATAGTGATGTGAAGTGAATAGAGTGCAGTGGAGTGAGGTGCAGGTGGAGTGAGGTGCAGGTGGGGTGTGAAGCGTCGAAAGAAAACAAAGTACGTCGTAAAAAATTATCAGCACTGCCCCACTATTACAGTACAAAAAAGCATGACACTCCCGGTATTAAGGCGGATTTCCATTCAGCTTTTTTTGTCGAACGAGCGACTTTTTGCGATCGCTTTCTTTGTCTCATGAGCCCTCGGGTGTAACGGATCCACTCGAGAGCCCACAAGACAAAAGAAAGCGATCACAAAACATCGATCGCGCGATAAAAAGCACTGAATGGAAACCAGGCTTTAGACAACATTGCACAGTGCCACTCACTTAGACTCCGCGCCGAATTGCTCCTCCAGTGTGGCCACTTTTCCTTCAAGAGTTTGGATGATTCCTCTGGTCTTCGACCGCAACTCGCTTTCTAATTCCTGAAGCTTCGTCTTTAGTTCCTTGTTCTGTATTGAACAGAGAAAGTTACCATTATAAACGGTTAAACTGTGAAACTTTGAAATTTCGTACAAACACACGAGTAAATAAAACTTGGAAAAGGAAGGAAAACTTGTCAATTTTTCTCACCTGTCGTTCCATAGACACGCGTTGGTTCTCGATTCTCTGCGAATTCGACCTCTCAGCATTTAACTCTGCGTGACTTTGCTCAGCCTGTGAAAGAAAGTTGACACTGTAAGCTGAAGAATTAAAAATCCTGCTTTGGCTCCCATTAAACAATTAGACAACGAAACCGACTTTTGTATGAGGTCGCTCAGAAAACGAGGGCGAGTTGTCTAATTGTTTTAGTACATATTTACTAACAGAAGCTGCTGAATTACAAAATTTGACTCTTTAAATTTAGCCTGCGTAGCTGGCGGTTTTAAGGGGGGGGGGGGGTCAGAACGGGAACCGCCAGCTACGCAGGCTACTTTAAATTTGGCTTCTGGTCAAACACATTACATCGTCATTTCCCAGTCACTCGTTTTTTATAATTTGTTTGGTTTTTTAACCTTAAAGTGTCTATGAAATGAAAAATTCGTTGGCATTTTTGTTTTATTGTACAGAGGAGCATGGCAGGAGCACTCATTGAAAATTTCAAGAGAATCTGATGCGTAGTTTTCGCGCTATTAACTCTCAAAGTTTGCCATGGCTAGTTCGTTCTTGGAGAAAAATTGGGCTTTCGGTAACAATGCTTATGACGTACGCAAATGGACAACTATGCATAAGAACAATAGATTTCACTATTAATGATCCATCTGCGTACGTTATAAGGCATTGTTACCAAGAAGCCCAAATTTCCCCAAAACAAACTATCCACGGCAAATTCTGAGAGTTGATAGCGCGAAAACTACGCATCAGATTCTCTTGAAATTTTCAGTGATTGCTCCTGCCATGCTCCACTGTACAATAAAACAAAAATGCAAACGAATTTTTCATTTCATAGACACTTTAAGTGGGTATACCTGAAGAGTGGCACGTTTTGCTTTCTCCTCCAGCATCTCGTTCTGGGCTCTTTCATCGTCGAGTTCTTCTTCTAATTCAGATATCTTGATGTCCAGGCGTCGCTTCTCATCAGCCAACGACGATCTTTAAAAGAAATAACAACAAAATGTCAACTATTCTGGTAACTAGTAACCTGCGAAAACAGCCGTGTATTCCTTGCATGGTAGGGACACACGACCAGAGCATCAGTCACTGTCGTGGTCATGGTGCTTTCAATTGGATAACGCTTACCTGGATGATGAACCACTTGTTAACTCTTCCATCAATTCGTCTCTTTCGTTCTCCACGTTCTTTCGCGCTCTTTCTGCAGCGGCAAGATCCTAATCAAGAGAAATTATCATAACGTGGCTGTAGAGAGGCAAGGTAAAGAAGATTATGATGATAGTGATGATGATAGGTGGCGATAGTTGGTGATGGGTGGGGACGAATGACGATGATCGTGATGGTTGTTGATGATGGTGATGGCTATGGTAGTGAAAATGATGATGGTGGTAAGTAGTGATAATAGTGATAGTGGTGATGACGATGGCGTTGTGGTGATGATGACGACGACGATGATGATGGTGGTGGCAATAGTGATATTTATGGTGGTGATGGGTGGTGGTGATGGAGATGGGTGGTGGTGATGGTAACAGGCGAGTTTCAGGGTGTTGCGCGCGCATCATTTTGCAAAGGAATTGGTGGGCTCTTGGCGGGCTCTCTACAAAGTAAGCAATGGCAAACAGACTTGCTAGCGAACAAACAACAGCAGAATAATAGTGTTAAACATCCAGAAACTGTATCTATACTTCGTTTATTTTAAACAGTATGTTTACTTTGAGTGGAGCTTGCCAGTTTTTTTGAAAAATGATGCGCACGCAACACCCTGAAACTCGTCTATTGTGGTCATGGTGGTGACGATGACGATGATGATAATGATGATGATGATGATGATGATGATGATGATGATGATGATGATGATGATGATGATGATGGCGATAACAACGACGATCAAAATACATTGGTGGTGTATCAGCAGCGTAGAAACAGATACGACAAAGTGATCATCTCAAGTACGACAACAAAAGTGTAAGTTACACCAGTAATGGTAGTAGTAGTAGTACTAGTGGCCTTTGGAACCATGTCAAAAAGGCTTGAGTGAAAATAAGAACAGAACATATCCAGAAACCTGAAATACTTGGTAGAGTGGAAGATATACCATCAAATATTAAAATCAATAATAACTCACCTCTTGCATCTGCAAAAACTCTGCCTCCAGGTTTTTCAATTTCTTTTCATTTTCTCGCGCATGCTCAGCAATTTCGTCCCTGGAATGTGTGGCCTCGTCCAGATCTCGCTGTATGTCCTTGACTTGTTGTTGATAACGTTTCAGTTGCCTGATGCCATCTTCCTTCACCTTACTTGCAGCCTCAAGCTGTTCTTCCATGTCCTTGATGTCCAACTCCAGTTTCTTCTTGCCGCTCTGAGCATTCACGCGAGCCTTTCGTTCCTCTTCTAGTTCAGCCTCCATTTCCCGAAGCTTGGTATTACAAAATTAAGAAAAAAGTTTAAAAATCAATACTGAATACTGTGTTACTCTAGTTCCAGAGTATTGTGTAATATTCTATTTTATGGATATACTTGTGTGTCTTTTTGAACTAAATTTACTTAAATTGAATTAAAATAAAAATAAGAAAGGAATTACAACACAACACAGCACCCACGACACCACACTTACCACAGCACAGCACAACATACCCACAACACACCACATCATACGATACAACAGCGAACGACAGTACGACACGACACAACACAACACAACACAACACAACACAACGCAACGCAACGCAACGCAACGCAACGCAACGCAACGCAACGCAACGCAACGCAACGCAACGCAACGCAACACAACACTCCACGACACAACACTCCACGACACAACACAACACAACACTCCACGACACAACACTCCACGACACGACACAACACAACACTCCACTCCACTCCACTCCACTCCACTCCACTCCACTCCACTCCACTCCACAACACTCCACTCCACTCCACTCCACACCACACCACACCACACCACACCACACCACACCACACCACACCACACCACACCACACTCCACGACACAACACCACACACCACAGCACAGCACACCAGGACACGACGCCACACGAAAACACCAACACCACATCATACGATTTTTCATATAAGTTTTTTCCTATCTATCGATAACACCACACCACACCCCACGACACACCACAACACACCACAGCACACCAGGACACGACGCCACACGAAACACCAACACCACATCATACGATTTTTCATATAAGTTTTTCCTATCGATAACACCACCCCGCGACACAACACCACATCATACGATTTTTCATATAAGTTTTTTCCAATCGATCTAATCACCCCACGACACAACACCACACACCACACCACACCACACCACACCAGGACACGATGCCACACGAAAACACCAACACCACATCATACTATTTTTCATATAAGTTTTTTCCTATCGATCTAATCACTCGATCTTAAAACGCTAACCTGTTTGGTCATGGTCCTCCTCTTGTCTTCACTCATTTCTTCTTTACCAGCGAGATCGCGTTCATGGTTGGTCTTGGCAGCCTGGAGATTAACTTCAAGACGTAGTTTGGCATCCTCAGAAAGCTGGAGTTCATCTTCGAGTTCTTCTATCTGGGCCCTCATGTCCCCAACTTGTTGCTCAAGCGCTCGCTTTGCTCGCTCCAAATCGTGAACCTAAAAAACACCATCAGTAAATCAATGGCACCTAATTCACTTGCCCGGACGGCGAAGCTTCCCAAGTCCGAAAGCTTAGAGAGAGAATGCTAATCTTATACGAAAGCAAATAGTTTCTCCTAAAGACCGAACAAACGAGGTTAAAGGAGTTATTATATGGCTTTTGGTTCGTTTTCATCTCTATTTTGATGTGCCTTTGACAAGAAAATTAAGTAAAGTTTGTCTTGGTAATATTTAGCAAGATTAGCTTCGCTATTTCTAAATAGCCACAACCTCCTGGCGTCCACAACCCCCGGTTTAGGGGAAAACGGCAACTCGCTATCGAAATCCCTGTAATCCTCTTGAAAGAAAACCATGCCAGAAACGGGGTTGGTGTAAGTTGGGGGTAAATAAAATAGAACTTTTCGCGCCAAAACACTTACATTTTTCCCAACATCATCCTTGCTCTCCATCAACGCTTCGAGTTCAGCCTAAAAGTACGAGGAAATGTTAAGGCAACCACAATGACCACAACACGATAATAAATATCATTCATTAAAACAAACAAAAGAAACGAGTCTTAGTATGTTGTAAATTGTATATAACAATCGTCTCAGCTTGCATAAACTTTTCCTTCGATTTACTCAGCTAAAATGGCTTGAATTTCAAAAAAAAAAGTCGGTAAACATGGTTATTTAGATGCATCCTTATTTTAAAATCCCATACAGTTCCAGCCGCTCATACTGAACACCGCTGCCAAACGATTGCGCCTGCGCGACGTCCGAGCTCGTACCTCAAAAAAAGAGCGGGAAAACACTGAAATATTTCGAATGGTCCGAGAGTCCAACATAAAAGTTCAAATTACAAGCATACCACCAAAACGTTAAGGTAGGTAATTTGTAAATGGCTTCTTTGTCAATATTGTAACATATTCTGAAATGCCCTCTTCGTAATTTTCATGTCCCTCTCTTTTAAAACACAAATGAATAGTCGAGTCTTCACTTAGTCTTAGGTTTGTACTTAGTCTTCACTGCAGTCTCGACTTCATGTTGTGAGTGAAATAAGAATCAAAACTCCGTATACCTGTTGAGACTTTTTAATTCTGTCTGTGTCGTTCATTTTTTCTCGGAGGTCTTCGAGTTCGTGATTTAGCGAGATGACCTGGAGAATGGAAAAACAACAACAGTCAAATGGTAACTATGTGTACCAGTAAAGGCCGATTTAGACGATACGATTTGTAGTATACGATTATCATCTTGATGTATGTAATGAAGTTGTACACGCGTATTAACGTTCATCAACGAATCATAATTCGATGATGAATGTTGACACGCATGTACAACTTGATTACATACACCAAGATGACAATCGTATAACACAAATCGTATCGCGTAAATAGGACTTAATAAGTATGAATGGGTCAACCTCGTCCATAGGGCACCAGCTGATGGCACCAGCGTTTATGTGAGATGTAGTTAGTAAATAGATGTTTGTGTATACATACGTGAGCTAGAATGTTTGATAGACGTTCATCTATTCAAATATTCAGACAGTGTTTCTGAGCCCCAAACAGACCTTCTGCAACCTTCCAAAGACCTGTCAGACACCCTACCCATTGCGATCCGTCCACAGAACATCTGTAATTCTCATGAGATCGTCAAGAATTAAAAGAAACAATTCAAAACTTCATACCTTAGTTTCGTTCTGTCTTGCTTCTCTCTCGGCGGCGTCGCGTTCCGCAGATAGTTTTTCGGAAACAGCTTTCTCTTCTGCTAACATCTAAAATTAACCAGAATCATCGTTAACGAAATTAACAAGATTACTACAATTAGAAACACGAAGTCAAGTTTGGGAGATCTTCCAAACTCAAAATGTTATTTTATAATACGCAATAAAGCATGGTAAACGAATATTATTGATTTGACATCAAAATGAATGCAAGGAAGGTTATGAAATTTCATACCTGATCAAACTTGCGTTGTTTCTTCTCAAGTTCGGCGATACGACCGCGATCTTTGTCCATGTTCAAGTTGAGATCATCAAGCTGAAATGAATATGAACACGTAGAGTAAGTAAAGCTTATTCATTCATTTACTCGTTTATTAATTCATTTACTCATTCATTCACTCGATTATTCGTTCGGTCCTTCCTTCTTTCTGCGGTTTGCTTGCTCGCTTGCTTCCTTCCTTTCTTTCTGGCTGCCTACTTCGTTAAATTGCTTGCTTGCTTTCTTGTTTACTTGCTTGCTCTCTTGTTTGCTTGCTTCCTTGCTTGTTTACTTTCTTGCCTGCCTGCCTGCCTGCCTGCCTGCCTGCCTGCCTGCCTGCCTGCCTGCCTGCCTGCCTCCCTCCCTCCCTCCCTCCCTCCCTCCCTCCCCCCCCCCTCCCTCCCTCCCTCCCTCCCTCCCCACCTCCTGATATACACTAACCTCTTCTTGCAATCGTTTCCTTGACTTCTCCAACTTGCTGTTGTTGCCTTGCAGTTCAGCGACGAGTGTTTGCATGGCTTCCATTTCCTTGCTCGTCTTCTTCTTACTCACATCTAGGTCTTCCATCACTGCATTCTGCTCGTCCAGATGTCGTTTGCAGTCGGCAACCTGTGGTGATAGACCATGATTAGAAAAACATAATATCCATCGCCCTTGCAGGGTCCCTCCCACTAATCTCTCTATTCAACTGGATTCCTCATCCCATGTTGGTGGGGTGTTCAGTACGAGAGGAACCGCAGATTCAGACAATTGGCATTTGCACTTGGCTGAAAAGCCAAGGGTGCGAAGCTACCATCTGTTGGATTATGACTGAACGCCTCTAAGTCAGAATCCGTGCTAGAAAGCAACGATTCATTCCTCTGGATGATCTTAGACGAACGAGAATAGAGGTCTCCGGGCCTCCTGCGTCACAACGTGTCGACGAGCAGACTACGCTCCGATGTACTACTCTGACCAAAATCTAAATTTTCCAGAGCTAAATCCTTTGCAGACGATTTAAATAAAGAACGGGGTATTGTAAGCAGTAGAGTATCCTTGTTGCTACGATCTGCTGAGATTGATAGAGCTATCCAGTATAAATAAGATTATGTATATATTCTACACTCGAATTTTCCTTTAGTACACGCTATGTAATCGAGTGAAATGCCCAATATTACTTATAATATACCTAATTCTCTCCTGGCATTACCACCTTATTATATATACAGAACTCGCGATCCAGCTCTCGGCAACGCCCTCCGTGGCTCAGTGGTCAGAGCATTGCACTAGAATCGCAAGGTCGTGGGTTCAATTCCTGCCGGAAGGCCTGTGTAGTTGCATTTTTCGCAACTGGTCCCGGTATGGTCTTAAAATGTATATATTCTACACTCGAATTTTCCTTCACCCAAAATCCTTAGTACACGCTATGTAATCGAGTGAAATGCCCAATATTACTTATAATAAATAAGATTAGTTTAGTTCGAACGATTCAGCAAGATATTTTGAAATAAAAGCTCCCAAATGCTGCACAGTTGTGATCAGTCCTCCACTTACCTGTGTCTGGAGTTGAGTTATTTTCTGTTGCAACAATCTCTGTTGTTCTTCTTCCTCTTCGAGTTGTTCTTGTAATTGAGCAGCTTCGGCCTCCGCCTCCCGCAGCTTGGTGCTCGTATTCAGTTTCTGTCGGGTCTCCTCCGCCAATGATTCCTAAAGAAAAGAAAATGAAGTTGATTTGTTTACTGATTAATAAATAAATGAATGAATAGTTAGTTAGTTGGTTGCTTCGTTGGTTGCTTCGTTAGATGGTTGTTTCTTTAGTTCGGTTCATTATTGGGTGGTTGGTTGGATTGTGGGTAGGTCTGATACTTGGTTCGTCGCTGGTTGAATGGCGGGTTAGCAGGCGGATTGGTTGGTTGGTTGCTTGGTCAGTCGGTCGATTCGTTTATTGGATGGTTAGTTGGTTCTTAGGATGATTGTTTGGTTGGTTAGTTGGTTGGTTGGATGGCTGGTTAATTGGTTGGTCAGATAGATGGTCGGATGGTTAGTTGGCTGGCCGGGTAGTAGGTCAGTCAATCAGTTCGTTTATTTGTTCGTTTGTTCGTTCGTTCGTTCGTTCGTTCGTTCGTTCGTTCGTTCGTTCGTTCGTTCGTTCGTTCGTTCGTTCGTTCGTTCGTTCGTTCGTTCGTTCGTTCGTTCGTTCGTTCGTTCGTTCGTTCGTTCGTTCGTTCGTTCGTTCGTTCGTTCGTTCGTTCGTTCGTTCGTTCGTTTGTTTGTTTGTTGCTTGGTTGGTTCGTTGGCTGGTCGGTCGGTCGGTCGGTCACTCGGTTGGTATGTTCGTTTGTCGGTCGGTCGGTCGGTTCATTGGTTCGTTCGTTCGTTCGTTCGTTCGTTGGCAGCTCGGTAGGTCACTCAGTTGGTATGTTCGTTCGTTGGTTCATTCGTGGGATAAATGGTTGGTTAGATGGTTGATTGATTAATTGATTGATTGATTGATTGATTGATTGATTGATTGGTTGATGGGCCAGTAGGTTAGTCCACCCCAAACTCACCTGTACATCTTGCAATTGTGAAGTCAAGGCCTTGTTCTGTCTTTCCAGATTACTAGACTTAGACTCAGCCTCTTCGAGTTGTGCCGTCATCGACTCGAGTTCCTTCTGGCCCTTCGTTTTCGCCGATTGCAATTCAGCCACCTGGCGTTCATCGTCGGTCAAACGAACATTCACCTCGCTCAAACTGTTCTCCAAGGTTTTCACGCGTCGTTCCAGCTCGGATTTCGCCTTCGACGTTGCCTGAAGGTCGGCTTGGAGTTCGCTCTTGTCCTCCTCCAGGTTGGCTTTGGCTTTCTCAAGTTGACCTTTGGTCTGTTTGAAAGAAACAGTTCAAATTAGAACATCTTAAACTGAAAGTGAAAGAGTGGTGCCAACAAAAAATTGAAATCTACGTCAGCAAATGTTCAATTTATAATGTTTAGTCTATGAAGTGAAAAATCCGTTGGCATTTTTGTTGTTTAAATGAACAGAGGAGCATGGTAGAAAAACTCACAGAAAATCTAATGTATAACGCTATTAACTATCAAATTTTCTCAAATAACAACTGCAAGCTGTAAAGTGAAAGTGTTCACGAATTTATTGATAGGTCTTCCCACGCATGTCGCTCGAATCACCTCCAAGACGCGTCAACAATGAAGGCCTAGAAACTAGGCTATCCCGGGAGCACAGGTGGCGTGTGCTGTTAGCGCGCTGCCTCTCACCAAAAAGTTAAGCCCGGTTAGACGGTACTTGGATGGGTGACTGCTTGGGAATGACCCCCGTTATCGAGGTTGGAACTCATGTGAGTAGAGTTGTAGTTGATCTCTCCTGTGCTTCGAGGGTTTTTCACCGGGTTCTCTGGTTTTCCTCCCTCCATAAAATCAACACCTAACATCTTAGCTGTGATCCGTGGTCTGAACTGTGTCATATGGCGGCTGCCTGGAGCGCCTTTGATATGCCTCGACACGGCCACGTTGATCTGCGTCCTTCGCAATTCAGCCACTGGCTGCAAGTAAGGATGATTAAGACCCCAGTCCTTTATCTTTACCCGAAGGTACACGGAATAACCTCAAGTGTTGTTTTTCTTACCTTCTTGGTTGCTTCAAGCTGTACATTCAGTTCTTCTACAAGCTGTGAGTGTTTCTGTCGCAAGTTAGACATGGCGGCCTCGTGTGCTGTCGACTCCTCGTCTATACTCTTCTTCAATGAGTCGAGTTCGTTTTCTCGTTTCTTCCTCATTTCCTCCACAGCTGCTGTCGTGTCGATCGATTCCTCCAACTCCGATTTCAGACTGTTCAGTTCCTAAAAAGATTTCCAGGAAAACGTGGGTAAACACCTGTGGCCATGGGACTGGGAACTAAATTCGCTTCATGACGTAGGCAGAGTTAATGGCCCGGAAAAGCCCAGTAGATTTGCCAAATCCCAGACCATTGTATTTATTCATTTTTGTCACAGAAACAAGTCTTACAATCATCAGCATCGGGCAACCACTTAAATATCAAATCCATATTTTACAACCATAACATTAAGTTAAAATTATATTTGGCAATTTGTCCTCTGATCGATTCCTATCAACTTCACGCTCTGGATTCGACTATTTATAGACACATGAAAATATGACATCTTTCAAGCGTAAAATTCTCCTAGCTCCTATATTACCATTTCAGAATCATCTTCAGAGAAACATCAACAGAAAATCATGAAGCATTGGCCATGCATGTGGCGAACGTTTACACTACACTCACGAATTCACCTTCATTTGACATAAAATGCATTCGATTCGCCCCTCGTTCGGGAAATCAAATAACATTCACAGAATGCCAGGAATACTCGATTTATATCGTAAATGCTTCAACAATACCTTGAACTTCCATTAACTCTACAAAAATATGAATAACTTGAGATTTGGCGACACCAACTTTGAGAATCTAGAGTGGGGCAGTTTTGATTGGGAAATCTACTAGGCCTTCTATTTCCCGTTGTCTATCCCCAGTCCTCTCGGCCATCCCGGGATAAACACCTACCTAATACGAATGACGTTTCTGATTGCTTACAAGGAATGGTGAATAGGGGTACAAAAACAGGCCAATCTGCACTTACTTTTTTGTTAAAATCCGAATGCTAAGTTATCAGTTCTATTGAACTCTCCGAATTTGCATGATTCACGCAAATTTTATTTGAACACGCTGACAATTACTTATTTAGCACAGGAAAGAAATAGGTAATTAATAATCGTACTACGTTTGACATTTCAACATACCTCGCTCGTCGCTTTGCGTTGCTTTTCTGCCTTAACTCTGGAACCTTTTTCGGCATCAAGATCTTCCTTTAACTCTTCGATCTGGTTCTCCAATTCACGTTTCATTCTTTCAAGCTCAAGTCGTTTATTGGTTTCCTCATCGGCCCTTAGAACAATAATAATCATGTCATGTACAAGAATATAAGGTTTGGATATAACGCAACTTCAATTTTGAAATAGTGATGTATTACAATACAATACGGGTAGTACCGGGCAGGGTAAGACAGTACAGTACAGTACAGTACAGTACAGTACAGTACAGTACAGTACAGTACAGTACAGCGCAATACAACAGCGCAGTACAGCGCGCAGCGCAGTGCAGTGCAGTGCAGTACAGTACAGTACAGTATAATGCAGTGAAGTGCAGTACAGTACAGTACAGTACAGTACACGAACAAACAATTGAACGAAGAAACGAACAAACGAACGAACGAACGAACGAACGAACGAACGAACGAACGAACGAACGAACGAACGAACGAACGAACGAACGAACGAACGAACGAACGAACGAACGAACGAACGAACGAACGAACGAACGAACGAACGAACGAACGAACGAACGAACGAACGAACGAACGAACGAACGAACGAACGAACGAACGAACGAACGAACGAACGAACGCAGTAAAACGGACCCTGAAGCTCACCTTCCATTAGCCTCGTTGACCTCCATCTCTCTCTTTGTGAGAGTGCCCTCGAGCTCTTCAATCTGTAATAAATAAACCATCAGAAACAATTGAGAAAACATCTATTTTTGACTCTTTTTAAATGTGGAAGTGCGTGGTATTGAACTTATACAGTAGCTTACCCTTTGTTTCGCCTCCGATAGTTGTTCTTGTAATTCGGCGATCTCGGCTAACAACTTCCTCTTTTCTTTTTCCAGTTCTTGACGTAACTAAACCAAAAATAAATCTTCTTAATCAAGAGCAATAAAAAATTACTGCTGAGAATAGTAACAACAGGCGTTTCTATTCTCTTTCGCTTCGCTTAACCGAATAGAAAATATTTCATGTCTAAGTGACTACAATGACAAATTGGAGGTGACCGCCATTTACGAAGTATTTACGTCGTATAGTAACAATGCCAACAGCCACAGGTCCGAAACCAGGACATATTGGTACGAGACCGAGACCAAGAGCTACTGGTCCGAAAATTAGAGCCAATGGTCCGAAAGCTAGAGCCACTGGTCCGAAAGCTAGAGCCACTGGTCCGAAAGCTAGAGCCACTGGTCCAAAAGCTACAGCCACTAATCCGAAATCTAGAGCCACTGGTCGGGGACCGAGACACACTGGTTAGATATATAATTTGTCTTACTTTTTCCTCGTTTCGCAGTCTATCTTCAAGGTCGGTAATCATGGCATCTTGCTTGGCCTTGGCCTTCCCAAGCAGTTTGGATTTGTCTTCTTCATCTTGGAGCGCAGTCGACGTTTCCGTCAATTTCTCTTCCAGTTGCTTTCTTTCTTTACCCAACTAAAGAAATACAACAAAAATGTCAATCATGGCAGCTCTTCCTCTCTCTCTTGGAACATAGTTCTCGCGCAAAAAAAACTGCAACGTCAGGCAGTAAATAAGTAAGTACATGAATAAGCAAGCAAGTAAGCAAGCAAGCAAGCAAGCAAGCAAGCAAGCAAGCAAGCAAGCAAGCAAGCAAGCAAGCAAGCAAGCAAGCAAGCAAGCAAGCAAGCAAGCAAGCAAGCAAGCAAGCAAGCAAGCAAGCAAGCAAGCAAGCAAGCAAGCAAGCAAGCAAGCAAGCAAGCAAGCAAGCAAGCAAGCAAGCAAGCAAGCAAGCAAGCAAGCAAGCAAGCAAGCAAGCAAGCAAGCAAGCAAGCAAGCAAGCAAGCAAGCAAGCAAGCAAGCAAGCAAGCAAGCAAGCAAGCAAGCAAGCAAGCAAGCAAGCAAGCAAGCAAACAAACAAACAAACAAACAAACAAACAAACAAACAAACAAACAAACAAACAAACAAACAAACAAACAAACAAACAAACAAACAAACAAACAAACAAACAAACAAACAAACAAACAAACAAACAAACAAACAAACAAACAAACAAACAAACAAACAAACAAACAAACAAACAAACAAACAAACAAACAAACAAACAAACAAACAAACAAACAAACAAACCCCACCTTTGAGTTGGAATCCGCCAGAGCCACTAGATCTTCTTCCATTTTCTTAATTTTCGCTTCACATTGTACCTTTTCTAAATGCAGCTTCTGACGAGAAGATTCTTCTTCCTCGAGCCTGAAAACAAACGCAAAAATAAAATTCATTAAATTGTCCATGAAGCACAACTTAAATAGGTCTTGCAGTTTTCCGAGCAGAAAGAGTTAATAAAAGAGTGAATATACTCACTGTTCCTCGAGGTCCAATATGTTCTGCTGAAGTTTTCGTTTCTCTTCACTCAAATCTTGCACCTTATCCTCCTCATCTTCCACTCTCGTCTCCAGCTCCTGCAGTAGCTCTTCGAGCTCGACCTTCCTCGCAGACAACCGCTGCCTCATCTCCTCGGCTTCGGCGCACGCTTCACGCTCGCTTTCGAGCTGCTCGGTCAGGATCTGTTTCTCTTCGCTCATCTGCGCATGCCTCTGCTCGAGCTCTTTGAAATTGCCCTCGAGTTTCTCCAAGGTATCCGTAACCTTCTTCAACTCGTCCTGCTGTTGGTGAAGCTCCTCTTCCTGCCGGGTTACGTCGAGCAGCGGCTTGACCTTCGTGAACAGCCGCCACCACGGCCAGTTCCGAAGCTTCAGGTAGTTCAGGCAATTTCGTTGGAGCACGCGAATGGCGCTCAATTGCTGCGTCCTCTTCTCGTAGTTCTTTCGCGCCAGGTTGCCGCGGCAGAACGCCTGGAAGATGGTGATAATTTCCGTCAACTTCGTGTCACGGTCCTCCTCTAGTTTCGCCAAAACACCAGCTCGGAAAAAGATCTTCGACTGACCGACGCGATAAGAGTTCTTGTCCAGCTCCAAATGATCAAGCTACAAAACAATGACAAAATGTAAATTAAGTTTCCTCCTTGCTCCACAAGTTGTATTAGGGACTTTAAGATCTACGTCAACCTCAACGACAAGGGGGAACACGGGTGGCGTGCGCTATTAGGGCGCTGCCTTTCACCAATAGTTAAGCCTGGTCGGACGGCGTTAGTACTTGGATGGGTGACCGTTTGGGAATAACCCCGTCCTCTGCCAGCTTGGGACTTATGTGAGTAGAGTTTAGTTGGTCTCTCCTGTGCTCCGAGGGTTTTTCCCCGGGTTCTCCGGTTTTCCTCCCTCCGAAAAATCAACACCTAGGTCTTAGTTGTCTACACATAGGAGTTTGGTGTCAATTGGGACGAAAGTTCTGTTCCTCTCTCCTGCCACACGTTAAGTGGCAAATTTAATAAACTCAAAACCTCCTTAAAAACTAAAATTAAGTCTGTTTTATTTGAAAGAACACTTAAAATGACAAAGTAACATCTTTTACAGTTTTTCGTTTCCTTGCTTCGTTGGTGAGATACTTCAGGTTGTTTAATCATCATCATAACCTGTTTTTTCCCTCAAAGGGGGTCAGGTCGTCTCGTTACCGCCTTCCATCTTGCTCTGTCTCCACACATCTCCAAATCAATCGACTTTCCATCTTCCTTGATGCAATCCTTCCATCTCTGTCTCGGTCTTCCTTGCGGCCTTTTCCCCTTTTCTCCTCTGTCTGCTGCCCACTTAATCATTTCATTGTCCTCACACCTTCTCACATGACCGGACCACCTCTAGAGGTGAGCCGATGTTAAAAAAAGCCGATTGCCGATACCGATTGTTAAGAGCCGATATTTCCCCCACCATCGGCCGATTAATCGGCAAAACCGATGTTTGCTAACCTGATGCTCAGTGCTCCCGTTTTGTCGTTTTATTCATCTCAAGTTTTGCAATGAGAGGAAGTCATCAAGCCAATTCTCGTATTTTGAGCGCAAACCGATTTTGTAACGTGACCGAGAACGCGATTATTGACGCCATACCACAGACGCTCGCTCCCCGATTTTGACGGGAAGGACGAGAGAGCAGAAATACGAATACGAGAGTCACGAGACAGCCGATCCAATGGTGAAAGACAATCGGCCGATGGCCGATTGTGAGAAAAACTAGCCGTTAATCGGCTCTGCCGATGTTTTGCCGATGAGCGGCTCACCTCTAACCACCTCAATCTGTTTTCTTGCACCTTATCTCTCATTCGCACCAGCCCAACATCCCCTCGCACCTCTTCCTTCTTCATTCTACAAATTAAACATCTTGACGTCACATGTGCATAATGAGTTATCGGAGAAGATTATATATCTTTGCTACTATCAAGCGAAATTAATTCGAAATGTGTGGGTGTGTTTCACCCACGACACCAAACCAGGGGTTTCATTAATTTTGAAAGTAGCAGGCTCATTTTAGAAAGTAGGCGGCTGAACATGGAGGTAGCAATTTAGGACCGCATTTGTTGGGTTTGCTAAAATTATTGTAGTGTCTGTATTGAAGATTTGAAGTCAATCTTAAGCAACAGTTCTCATCTTTTGGCCGTTGACGTCGTCCTGAAGACGTAAAAATGCTCTAAGTGGCGTTGTATAAAGAACGAGGACGGTGTTGGGATTACTCTAGGGAGCAAAAATTATTCATTCTCGTTGTTTTGCAAATATAATTATTTTGTTTAAATGACGTCGTCGTTGAGGTTGCCGTCCTAGATCTTAAGGTCCCTAATACAGATTTAATACAGAAAATTATCAAGCAAGAAATTACAAATTTCCACAGAAACCAGCTTTCTTCACATTCAAGTTCATTTACGTTTTCAAGAGAAAATGGAACGGCTCAAAGTGAACACGTATACGGTATTTACTATTAAAATTTAAAACAATGATTATGAAAGTAGCCCGCGATGATTTGGAAAGTAACCGCCGGAGTTCGCCGGTTGCCGGCTTCTAATGAAACCCCTGCAAACATGTAGATTTTCACTTTGATAATGACAAAGATATATATGTGACTTTCTCCGGTACGTATCTCAACAACGAAGCAAGGAAACGAAAAACTGCAAAAGATGTTACTTTGTCATTTTAAGTGTTCTTTCAAATAAGACAGACTTAATTTTCCTTTCACATACAGTTTAAAAATTACATTTTCCTTACCATAAGTTGAGCTGCTTTTCTCCCGTCCATGAAACCTTTGGGAATAACATTTGGCGTAAGAATTTCGTACCTGCAACAAACAAGAAACATCGTCATTTGATCGCACCAACCCACTTCTTCAACAAGGTCAGAGTGCCATTTGATGTTATTTATAACTGGAGTGAAACAATCACAAAAATAATTTATGAAGGAAGGAAGGAAGGAAGGAAGGAAGGAAGGAAGGAAGGAAGGAAGGAAGGAAGGAAGGAAGGAAGGAAGGAAGGAAGGAAGGAAGGAAGGAAGGAAGGAAGGAACCAACCAACCAACCAACCAACCAACCAACCAACCAACCAACCAACCAACCAACCAACCAACCAACCAACCAACCAACCAACCAACCAACCAACCAACCAACCAACCAACCAACCAACCAACCAACACCTTGGGTTCGATTCCCAGTAGAGGCAGTCAGATTTTTGATATTATTATTATTATTGTGTCAAATCCAATCTTAATTTTAAATATATCATTTTAGTACAATTTAAGTGAAGCTAACCGTTGTTTGAACTCCTGGAAGGCCAGTCTGTTGGGGAAACCTTGTCGACAAATCCTGATACCTTCAAGAACACCATTGCACTTAAGCTGATCAAGGACCAGATGAGAATCAATCTTGCCTGCCTGAAAGTCAATTAGTTAAATTCATTTAATTAGTTAAGTGAATAAGGCATTTGCACGATGACGTAAAATAGCGTTGGGTGACAACGACCAAAATGCTTTGCCAGTATGCTCCATTTATCAGCACTAGGATGCTAGCAAAGCATTCTGGTAAAAAAATGCAAAGCAAATAAATATTACACGTACGTGGTGTTTCCACAAAACGTATCTTGAATTCAAAGAATTAATAACTGAAACAATTATTTAGACATATTTCTTACCCTTTTCTCGTGGTTGGGAATAATACAACGAACGAAGTTTGGGTTGGTATTCTGAAGAACATCCATCAGCTTTGTAAGTTGTTCCTGAAAGACAAATAATGTGACGATAAATCAGACGTACGACAATAGCAACAAATAATCATATCATCTCCATGCGTCTGTCCACCTGTCTCTGTGTCCGTCCGTCCGTCCGCCTATATCCGTCCGTCCGTCCGTCCGTCTGTCTGCCTATGTCTGTGCCTCTTTCTGCTTGTCTGCCTTTCCACGTGTCTGTCCGTGTGTGTGTCTGCCTGTCTCTGTGTCCGTCCGTCCGTCCATATGTCTGTCTGTCCGTCTGTCCGTCTGTCCGTCTGTCCGTCTGTCTGTCTGTCTGTCTGTCTGTCTGTCCGTCTGTCCGTCTGTCCGTCTGTCCGTCTGTCCGTCTGTCCGTCTGTCCGTCTGTCCGTCTGTCCGTCTGTCCGTCTGTCCGTCTGTCCGTCTGTCCGTCTGTCCGTCTGTCCGTCTGTCCGTCTGTCCGTCTGTCCGTCTGTCCGTCTGTCCGTCTGTCCGTCTGTCCGTCTGTCCGTCTGTCCGTCTGTCCGTCTGTCCGTCTGTCCGTCTGTCTGTCTGTCTGTCTGTCTGCCTGTCTGTCTGTCTGTCTGTCTGTCTGTCTGTCTGTCTGTCTGTCTGTCTGCCTGCCTGTCTGTGTATTTGTCTGTCTGTCTGCCTGTCTGCCTGCCTGTCTGTGTATTTGTCTGTCTGTCTGTCTGTCTGCCTGCCTGTCTGCCTGCCTGTCTGTGTATTTGTCTGTCTGTCTGCCTGTCTGCCTGCCTGTCTGTGTATTTGTCTGTCTGTCTGTCTGTCTGCCTGCCTGTCTGTGTATTTGTCTGTCTGTCTGCCTGTGTCCGTCCGTATGTCTGTCTGCCTGTGTCCGCGTGTCTGTCTGCATGTGTCCATGTGTCTATCCGTATGTTTGTCTGTGTATGTTTGTCCGTGTGTCCGTCCGTCCGTCCGTCTGACCGACTAGTCTAAATTTAGCGTAAGTAGCCACGATGACATTGCTGGCTGTGGAAATAAATCAAGAACGCTAACCTTGTACAACTGACCCACTGTCCTAAACATTCCCTTTCGAACTTTCGAGCCAAAGGGCGAGTCTGTACTTGTAGTCGCACCAAGACCAACAACGTTCTCTGATGAAAGAAACAAAAACAACTAATGAACACCAATTGGAGTTACGTAGGTTAAAGGAGCAGTATCATTCGCAAAGCCCACGCAATAATCACGCGCCACCTTGAAAAACTACAGCCTGTAGGTTTTCAAGTTTGTTGATCCAAGATGGCGGCCGCACTTGGCGGGGTGCATGGTGGAAGACGCGATAATTCAGGCCAAAAGAGAAAATACGAGGGATCAAATAGTTCACAGAAAGCCTGGAGTAGTCAGCACAAACGTATTTACTTATCACTGACGATATTTGAGTGATGGAAAGATGCTAAAATCGTAGCTGGATATGGTTCATGTAGCGATAGCGACTTCGCAGCCCATCTGCTTTCATTGGAATACCGTAGAAGGTAAATATCATTTGATTCATTTCTTTGGTTTCTCGTCCGATTTAGAGCTATTTCCAACATTTCCCGAAGTTATTTCTATGTGCGCAAAAAAGATGCGCAAATGGTGACACTGCTCCTTTAAACCTGCTAAAAATAGCATTTTGCAGCATTCTTCATTTTTTCGAGCGTTCATAACTAAATTTTTGTGAGAGAGAGCCATTTTCTCACCAGTGTCTTTCCACAAACTGATAACAAAAGGGTCGCTAGAATTCTGGAATAGCGAAACAATGTTATCATTCAAAGGATCCATGTTTTTCATCAACCATTTTTCAGCATTATAATCGACCTAGAAAAAATAATTAACGGAATGAAATGTAATATAAAATGTATACATTCTTACACTAGTAATGTATTGTGATCTGTTGTTATTATTGTAATACATCCCAGTGTACCGAATGTCCCGGTTACCCGGGATGAATTTCATCCCGGGTCAAAAAGCGCGGGAATTTAAAAACTCACCCTAATTCTACTATGTTAGAAGTTATTTCACTTTTACTCAGTGTTTTGTCTTTAGACCTGACCGTTTGGGCGAAATTCTGACCGTAATATTCAAAGTTACAAGTATTGTAGTTCAGTAAACTTCATCCCGGTGTACCGGGATGTCGCGTTTATATGGGAAAAAATCTGTCCCGGTGTACCGAGATCTCGGTTGATTCAACCGGGACGTCCCGGTCTCCATATAAACGCAACCGCGAAAATAACAGTAAATTATCTACAAGCCGAGATCCAGGTACACCGGGACGTCCCGGTACACCGGGATCATATAAACAGGCCCGTAGTGAGTTTGAGTAAAGCTTCTCTTATTACACTAGAACACGGTGGTCAGACGACTCACATCACAGGGTCGTGGGTTCAATTTCTAGCTGGAAGGTCTTGATGTTGCATTTTCACAATTGGTCTCTAAAAACCACAAAATCCTGACCTTGTGTTATAATAACAATCTCGAATTGAGAATTGTCTGGCAGCGATTTAAATGTGTCCCTTATTCACAATTTATTGATTTCCAACTTTTCCGGATTAAATTTGATTATATATTGAAATCCCGAGTCTGGCAACTATCACGGAATTTGGATGCCATATTGACATTATCTGGCAGAGGTTCATGTTCTTTCCCTCTTCCCATCATTCCCAGGGCGTCTTCTCCCTCGCCCGCCACGCCTTCCCCTCAAAGGAGGAGAGAACCGCTAAAACATGGAGCTTACCAAGCCAGCATAATGGACAACACAGAAGTCAGCATTTGATCGGAAATCTGGTTTCCGGTACTTGCTGCTGCCCGAAAGCTCCTTTTCCAATTTGGCGACAAAACTCTTGTCCGTTGCTTTGGGGAACCAACATTCTTCATCGAGCAATCCCAGAACACCGACTTGCTAAAATTTAAAATATTACAAAAGCTTCAGGAAGGAGAACATGGAATATATTATAAAAAAACAATGCCCCCTGAAGATTAGACACAAACCGTACTTATCAAATTCTAAGTATACATGATGAATATTTTGTTTAAGAGCCGCTAGTGTCTAATAACTTTGATAAAACATTGATGTTTTATTAATCAATGTTTTAACAGTATTTACAAATATTGATTAAATTTCGAGCGAAGGCCCTTCGTCAAAGAGAAACACGATAAAGGGCCTTCGCTCGAAACGTTAGAATCCTACGTTCTCTGTTTCGGCAGTATATCTTATTATAGGAAATTAACGATGCACTTTATTAACGCGGATTTTAAAAATTCGCGTTAATTTAATTAACGTTAATTTTTGTCATCGTTAATTTCAAGTATGCAATTTTTAGTTATCGTTAATTAAAAAGACCTTGATTTGTTTTAAATAACACTAACTCTTTTAATATCAAAATACAGCATATTAAGGTATACTAAAGGCTGGCTTACACTATCAAAGTTTCTGTGATCAAAGTATGCTTTGATTAAAGTATTTGACAATGTAAACACCTTTCAAAGACGGCGGTTGCTTTGAAGTTCTTCGACCAAAGACTTTGTTTGATCAAAGACTTTGATCACAGAAACTTTGATGGTGTAAACCGGCCTTAGAAACATCACTCCTCCTCTTTACTGTCACGATCAGATTCTGAATCAGATTCAATAATCTGTACATCACACTGACTCGCGTTAATTTAATTAACTTGTTTATCATGGAGATCAGATTCGCGTTAATATAATCAGATTTTAAAAGACCTAGAAGCAATCCGCGTTAATTAGATGTCGCGTTAATAAAGTACCTTATTTTATAAACTGTTGTATAAGAATCATTCTGGTGTAAACTGGTGTAAAAATAGATATAAAAAACTGTACCTTTTCAATTAAATCAATGCACGGTTGCAAATCCAGACCAAAATCGATAAACTTCCATTCTATTCCCTCCTTTCTGTACTCTTCCTGCAAGACAAAGTTCAAAGCTAAGAGAAAATACGTGACATGAAAAAAAAATTCTATTGAATATCTCGCGTAAATACAAAACGGTTCTTATTTTCTCTATCCCATGCAGTGAAATAACATTCTCAAACTCATTAATAATTCATGCGAAAACATAATGGCAATGAGTTACTGAGTTGTTGTGAAACGTGGTAATAAACGCTCATAAATTAAGACAAGTTTTACCTCAAATTTCTCTTTAAATACTGATTTGTTTGAGAAGCTATACCATACACTCGAAAGTCGTTTATTATCTGTTTAAAACACCTCGAAGTGAGTTAACAAAACTCGGCTATCGCCTCGTTTTTCAACACACTTTTCGGTGTTTTCAAATCAGATAATCAACGGCTTCTCGTGTGCGATACAGGGAGTGGACAAAAAAAAGTGTCCATCATTGAAAGTATGATTAACGTGCATTATATAACTTTTATTAGGGCCTGTTTATTATGATCCCGGTGTACCGGGACGGGATGGCAGGTGGGATGATTTTGATGTATTGAAATAAGTCACGGTCTTTGATTATGTGCATCGGAAAGCTTTCGCCTACATTTTTCAAGGCCTAGATTACTAAATAACTTCAACAAAAGCCATTTTCAATTGCCACAATCATTCACTTTTAACTTTAGGATCAGATCAACAAAATCTGAGTTTCTTCAGGCATCGCGTGGTTTTTCTGTTTTACGTGTTGACTTATTTCAATACATCAAAATCATCCCGGCTGCCATCCCGTCCCGGTACACCGGGATCATATAAACAGACCCTTAGAGTACAGAAACATATGTAAAGTTATATTTTTAGAAGCATGCGTCAAGATCTGCTCAAATATGATATCAAATTCTAATTTTATCCATTGATTTAAAAAATATTAATTTTTCATGATTTTCAATCTGGTAACAAATGAAGTGAATCTTAGTTCGACTTATTCCAACTGGCCTACAAAATGATTAATGAGTTTGTACACTACGAAAGTGTTTTATAAAATAAGGTGCCCTCTACGCACGCTCTGATTGGTTGGGCTCCGTGCATTTATAAGAGAACAGAGATTATGAATGACGTAAAGTGGCGTAGAATGGCGTCAGCTGGCCGGAAAAGCCCGCCAAATTCTAAAATTACCTCACTTTTAGTTTGATTTTTCTTCTTCTTATTTTATAAAACAAATAAAACATACCGCTCCTGTGCATATGTACTCTTATAAAGGTATGTTTGACGTCATTTGAACACGAAAGAAGTGTAAAGGCACTTGGCTATCGCCTCGTGCCTCTACTCAACTTCTTTCGTGTTCAAATGACGTCAAACGTGCCTTTATAAGAGTACATATGCACGGAGCTTTATGTTTTATTTGTTAAATAACAGCAAAATAGATATTTTGTTGCCATTTCACTTGATTTCACTACAGCTTCACAGAGTGGCATGCTTCAAAGTTAATGTATTTTTTAAACCAATAACAACATTAGAATTGGATATCGTATTTGAGCAGATACTGACGCATGCATTCTAAAATATACCACGTTACATATTTTTTCTTTTCTCGAATAACAGTTATTCCACATTAACCATATTTTAATGATGGCTACTTTCTTTTTGTCCACCCTCTATACATATTACTTGCAACGTGCATCGCTCAATAACTAAAAGCAATATTTGTCCATCGACTTCACAAACCTGCTCCAAGATAAACATGGTATGGTTGAAAAGCTGTTGAAGTTTTTCGTTGGTGTAGTTGATGCAAAGTTGCTCAAATGAATTCAGCTAAACAAAAGAATAAAAGTGTAACTGTTAATATTTTAATTTATTCTAACCGAACTGAAATCTTCCTGTAAAGTTTCGACTTTCGAGTATTTTGAAGATTTCGACCGTTCTTGCTTATTTCCCGCTTCTTTTTAGCTGACATCAGCAAAACCAAACTTGAGATGTTACTATGTTTTGAGGGCTTTTGTCGAAGTATACGTAGAATCCCTTGGCATAGAAAAATACCAATCTTAAAGTGTCTATGAAATGAAAAATTCGTTGGCATTTTTGTTGTTTTATTGTACAGAGGAGCATGGCAGGAGCACTCACCGAAAATTTCAAGCGAATCTGATGCGTAGTTTTCGCGCTATTAACCCTCAAAGTTTGCCATGGCTAGTTCGTTCTTGGAGAAAAATTGGGCTTTCGGAAACAATGCTTATGACGTACGCAGATGGACAACTATGCATAAGAACAATAGATTTCACTATTAATGATCCATCTACGTACGTCATAAGGCATTGTTACCAAGAAGCCCAAATTTCGCCAAAACAAACTATCCATGGCAAATTTTGAGAGTTGATAGTGCGAAAACTACGCATCAGATTCTCTTGAAATTTTCAGTGAGTGGTCCTGTCATGCTCCTCTGTTTAATAAAACAACAAAAATGTCAACGAATTTTTCACTTCATAGACACTTTAATAGTAAGCTAAATTTAGTAAGCTAAAGTTGATTTTATAGCAAGATGAAAACCAGAAGAAAACTCGGGAAACACGCGACCTTTATCTCTAAGGCAATGCAAGATTTGAAAACGAAATTTTCGAAATTTTACTTAAACCATGCACAACTCTCTCTCTATATATATATGGATCATCACTAAAATGACGACTTAAAAGGACTCTCCCGGTCTTCTTGCGGCTTTTTCAAAATATATCTTAAAATATGTTTTTTCCAGAAAGCTAGGCGGTTTTCCTGCCTCCGTAAAATCAACACTTACATCATGGTTGTCATGTTCAATTGTTCAATTGGGGCATTTCACCCTGTTCGACCACCAGTTGCTATAGGCAATAAAGTTATTAAATCATAAATCAATCATTGCAAAAATCATGAGACTAGAAAAATAAATTTGACGACATATTTTGGAAAAGCCACCAAAGGACTGTCCCTTTGAGTCATGCCTTTTAACCTCAACCAACTGTATCACTATAATCGAAATATAGTAAGGTTAATAAAAGTAGTGTGCTGCGTAGGCAGTGTTGAAACAACAATCGAAATATGGTATAGTAGGTTAATACTGCCGAAACAGAGAACGTAAGTGGTCTAACGTTTCGAGCGAAGGCCCTTCGTCAGAGAGAAACGTTTCTCTCTGACGAAGGGCCTTCGCTCGAAACGTTAGACCACTTACGTTCTTTGTTTCGGCAGTATTAACCTACTATACCATATTTCGATTATAGTAAGGTTAGATATACTGCCGAAACAGAGAACGTAGGAGTCTAACGTTTCGAGCGAAGGCCCACGCGTTTCTCTCTGACGAAGGGCCTTCACTCGAAATGTTAGACTCCTACGTTCTCTGTTTCGGCAGTATATCTAACCTTGCATGTGCTATATTTCGATCGTTGTTTCTACATTGCCTACGCAGCACGCGACTTTTATTTCACTATTTGTATCATTAAAAGTATTCTTACCTTGAAAATTTCAAAACCAGCAATATCAAGAATACCAATGAAGGAGGCACCGTCTCGTTTGGTTCTGTCAAGAGATCTGTTTATGCGATAAACCAACCATTTGAACATCCTTTCATAAAGTGATTTAGCCAGAGCTTCACTTGAAAATTCAACCTGAAATTTGGGGATTATAGGACATGAGCTAACAGAGCATGTTGTTCACTTTGTGAATGCGAGCTTATGCGTTCGTGCACGCCCTCCCGGTTAATGCACTATTTCGCACCTGAACCTAGGTTAGAATCAGGGCTATAGTATTGCGCTGCTATAGGAGGCTAGCGCTAATGTGATTTCGGACCTAATCCCTAATCCAGATTCTTATATATCTTGGTTTGATAAAAGTGAAAAAGACCTACCTGGTCTTTGGTTTGGGACTTGTAGACATACTCTCGTCCAACTTTCACTTTTGGACGCAACAAACACTTGGTGAAGTCAACCACAGGAATACCAAGTAAGTGGCACATTTTTTGAGCGACTATGTGTAAAAGAAAGGGAAAATTGTTTGAACATAAAATATAACTAAGTCTCCAAGATTCTAACTCTCTAACTCCAACTCTCTAACTCCAACTCTCTATACATGTCTAACTCCAACTTTCTAACTCTAACTCCAACTTTCTAACTCGAACTCCAACTCTCTAACTCCAACTCTCTATACATGTCTAACTCCAACTTTCTAACTCTAACTCTAACTCCAACTCTCTAACTCCAACTCTCCAACTCCAACTCTATAACTCCAACTCTCAATAACTCTAACTCCAACTCTCTAGAACTCTAACTCCAACTCTCTCTAACTCTAACTCTCCAACTCTCTAACTCCAACTCTCTAGATTACTCTAACTCCAACTCTCTAACTCCAACTCTCTATAACTCCAACTCCAACCCTCTTTAACTCTAACTCTAACTCCAACTCTCCGATCTATAACTCTAACTCCAACTTTCTAACTCTAACTCCAACTCTCGAACTCCAACTCTCTCTAACTCTCTAACTGTCTAACTCTCTATAACTCTAACTCCAACTCTCTATAACTCTAACCCCAACTTTCCGATCTATAACTCTAACTCCAACTCTCTACAACTCTAATTCCAACTCTCTCTAACTCCAACTCTCCAACTCTCTAACTCCAACTCTCTAGATTACTCTAACTCCAACTCTCTAACTCCAACTCTCTATAACTCTAACTCCAAACTCTCCACAACTCTAATTCCAACTCTCTCTAACTCTAACTCTCCAACTCCAACTCTCTAACTCCAACTCTCTAGATTACTCTAACTCCAACCCTCTAACTCCAACTCTTTATAACTCTAACTCCAACTCTCTATAACTCTAACTCCAACTCTCTAACTCCAACTCTCTATAACTCTAACTCCAACTCTCTAACTCCAACTCTCTAGAACTCTAACTCCAACTCTCTAGAACTCTAACTCCAACTCTCTAGAACTCTAACTCCAACTCTCTAGAACTCCAACTCTCTAGAACTCTAACTCCAACTCTCTAGAACTCTAACTCCAACTCTCTAACTCCAACTCTCCCTAACTCTAACTCTCCAACTCTCTAGATTACTCTAACTCCAACTCTCTCTAACTCTAACTCTTCAACTCTCTAACTCCAACTCTCTAGAACTCTAACTCCAACTCTAATGCACTACTGTACTTCTCGTGTAATCTAACAATTTTCTTACAATTGTAAAAAAACTTTGCAGTTAAATTCAATGATAAATATACTAACCAGTGTTATTTGGAAGTGTGGCTTGGTCTGAATTTCTCTCTTGTTTAAACTGCAGGTTTCCAAAGAGTAACACGCTTGAAATGACTCGGAATATTGCTAAGAGAAACACAAATTGATGGCATGCAGTTAAACAGATGGATTTAAAAAATCAAGTTACCATTAAACACTTATTTACTGGTGCCAAGGGAAACAGTGTGTTTTGTGGACCCAAGACTGCCGTTGTTTCCCGAGGCAAAGCCGAGGGCAACAACGAGCAGTTGAGGGGCCGTAAAACACACTGTTTTCCCAAGGTACGAGTAAATAAGTGTTTTGTTATATATCAAGTGTCAAATGACAACAAAACTGTTGAGTAAAATCTTCAGACATTGTTTTTAATGAAAGAAAATTGGAGAAAACAAAGACAAACTGAACCTGATCATCTACTTCCAGTTTTGATATTTTTCCCTAGGGAAAAATAAAGGTAATGATACCTGCTGCCATGGGTTACGCAGGAAACATCACGATTTTCGGATCATCACACAAGGATCGCTCGCCCAATCAGAGAGCTAGAAAAACAGACTCTGACACGTGATATATAACAACATTAGTTAATCTATGCAAGAAAATATTTTCTTATACTGCAGTTGAGCATTTCTGGACATCTGTTTCTGTTAATTGTTTAGGCAATAAAATCATGGTGTTGCTAGCACCAAATGTCACACATTTCTAAATCTAAACAGCACTAAAAATGCTGTGATTTCAATAGAATAGAATAAAACTTTATTTCACGAGGGAAAAGAGGTATTAACCAAAAAGGTTATCTAACATACAGCCCTCAAAATATACCAATAATTACAAAATGATATACTAAACAGAATACACTACTGTATATATACATCCAGGGGAAAAAATAATGTTAAGTAATATATTGAATAGTAGAAGAAGCTTCCTTAACTTAATTAGATCAAAAATTGGAATCCATTTAAGCTTGGAGAAAAGAAGAACAGAAGAAGTGGAATAGTCAGCTTCTAATTAAAAATAATACGAGCTGCAAGACGAAGAATTTGAAGACAAAGAATTCGGAGCAGAAGTGATTTAGAACAATTACCCCAGGTAACAGAGCAGTAAATAATATTAGCATGGATGCATGAGTTATAAAAACGAAGAGCACATTCTTGAGTTAAAAAAGGTTTAATCCTATGCAGCAATGCTAGCCTACTATTGACAAGAGAACATAAGCTGTCAATGTGACTGGCCCAAGTTAAATGGCTGTCTAAATTGACACCAAGTATTTTAGCATGCTGAACAATTTCTTTGTTGTCTAATTTGACCAAAAGAGATAAACCTTAACTTCCGAGAAGAATGACGAGCAAAGAGTATGAGCATGTCATTGGCTAAACAATTAACAGAAAACACCCAATGTAAATCTGCTGCAAAAATATACAGTATCTTCTGCCAGTGCCAAGTTAAAAATGAAATTTGGATTGGGGGGGGGGGGACTTACAGTTCGTTTCGTCTTGGGTAATACCCATGTCCGACATTCCAGTCTGAAATTAAAATAAAAAAAATATTATAAATGAAAAACTGCGAGACTTAACGTTTGTTTCATAAGCACTTTGACATTTACCTAATATACCTGATGAGAATTACTATAAAATAAAGCTTTTAAATCACTGACTCACCAAAGTGTCTTTTAAATCACTTCGATCATCAATTCCAGTAACTTCAACATTCCCATTGGTAAGGTAGTTGTAAGAAGTGATATCACCAAACAAGAATTCATCTGGAAAAAACATTGCAAAGTGGAGAGGCAACACTCAGATTACCAGTAGCTAGTTTGGATATGTGGTCAAACGTGATCTTGGTTTTTAAACACACTTCTCAGTGTTTGATACATTAGGAGCTTAAGCAAACTAGGATGACAATAGCCATCTAAAGTTCAGTACCTAGCATAAACCACAAATCATTTATGTAGTATTGAATAACTTAATGTATTGTTTTTCGACATCCAAAAGCTTTAGGAGGCAATTACATGGACCGGGCTGGACCGGTTAACCAGGCTAGCCCACTTTATATATAAAATGCATGTTGTTTTAACATTTCGATTACATGGCAAGTGGGCTAGCCCGGTTTGCCGGGATCCCAGTTGTCGCAACCAGGCTAGCCCGGTTAACTGGGATGAAAATGTCCATGTAATCATTTTCATCCCGGCAAACCGGGCTGAAAAACCGTTGAACTCGCTTCGATACACCCTCATTTGCTTCACTGTGTGAATAAATAGTGCTGAAAGGAACTGAAATAGAACAACAACGTTGTTTGTGTGTTTCGTGATCAAAGTGAAGATTTAATAAATTAATTAGTCTTCGTGAAGATGCTTTCCTGGGTTAGCTAAGGCTTTAACAATCTTTTTATTAACGATGGGCTTACAAAATAAATAATAGACTAATTGGTGTAAAACTGAAGTAAAACTAACGTAACTTTGCCCTTATTTACTTGATACAGTGAAACCTGAGTTTTGCGACCACCCCTGGTGCCAGGAAAAAGTGGTCGTTAAGGACAGGTGGTTGTTCAGACAGGTAGTGATGTGACATCATAGCAGCCATTTTGGCAGCACCGCGACCCGCAGCGGTTCTTTTCAAGGTTAGGAAAATGGCCATTTATAAAGATTTACAAGGGAAATGGAAAAAGCAAGAGCACTTCAAAGAAGTGCAGTCTTGATTTATTAATGTTACTATGTTATTTGGATATTAAAATGAAAGAAATCTGACATTTGTGTGCTTAATATCATGGCCTTATTGGAGCGATGTTCTCCACATCAAAATGGTCTCGTACTGTCGTTCACTTCAGTTTTTGCGCTGTGTTTTTGTTACGTTTCAGATTCAATTTTTGCACTGGTTTGGTCTTGCTAAAAGCTCTTGGCTTTATTTACGATCTTCCAGTAGTCATTTATTAAGTATTAGATGTGAACACTCAGTTTTGTCACTTTCCTTTCCAAGTTAAAAAGCCATTGTAAAATATACAAACTTGTCGCGGTAAACGATCGTCAAGATCAACTTGTCTAAAGTTAACAAATATTACTCATGGTTTTGGATTGTTCAGTCATTGTATTAACTCTCAAACTTCAACTAAAACGTATTTGGCTTTGGCAGGAGAAATTCACACAGATTTTCATCAAATAATGCTCAGAAGAGAAGCAAAACAAGACTAAAATGCGGTAACACGGCAATTGGGCAACACTTCCGGTTTCTTGTTTTTCACATGTGGTCGCATTCGCGTTTGTTTACTACGAAAAAATGGGTATTTCTTTAACGTATTTCGGCAGTTTTACATTGAATTGGTCGCTAATAACAGGTAAATATCTTGTTTGGGACACAAAAAACCGGTCGCGGGTCGCGTAAGGCAGGTGGTCGCTCATTGCAGGTATATTTCAACTACAAATCGTCCGTGCCAGAAAAAGTGGTCGTATATGACAGGTGGTCGCAAAACACGGGGGTCGCAAAACTCGGGTTTCACTGTAATTGTGAATTTTGGCCTGAAATCATCCCGACTTACCGGGCTAGCCCGCTCCATGTAATCGTTTTGTAAACTCATCCCGGTTAACCGGGCCAGCCCGGTCCATGTAATCGCCCCCTTAGAGTTCTAAAAGGATTTTGTTGCATAGTTTGAAGTCACACTCAACTAACAGGTTAGCGTTGCCCTGAAAATGTGAAAATGATCGAAATAACTTTGTATGTAAAATGGGGGTGGTGTTAGGGTTATGTTTGGGACTAAAAATTATTCATTTTCTTTGTGTGGGAAAAATTCTATTGTATTGAGGATGTTGTCCTACGTTCACGGTGTATTTGCTTAAGCTCCATATTACATGTACCTTTCATCTGCTTGTTCATTCCATTCAGAATTTGGTAGAAAATATGAAAGCATCGCTCATCATTCGCTTGCCTTACACAACGTGCTTTTTCCAAAAGGTCTTCAGGTCCAGTTAAGGCAAATGACTAGAACAATAATATAGTCTACTCCAAAACTGTAATGTAAAACAACGTCAAAAAATACGTACAACATGACCCCATCTGTCATCCCAAAAATTGAAAATTTTAAAAATGTACAGTAGCAGTAGTTGAAAGATCTCCTGTCTTTGTGATGGCCTCATCTTAAGAATTCAACAGATTACCCACACCACCCCATTACCCGCACTAATTATGTTTCCTAGCAAAATTAAGAGATAACCCACAGGTTATCACCCAGAAAATATGGTAACTCTGACTACAACAGCTAGTGTTTCAGGATAACTTTAAAACAAGGATACAAGACTCGATGTTTGCACCAGCAATAAATCCTGATGTGTCAAAGTTGATCCTGATAAATTTGCCCTGTGGAGAAAAGAATACAAAAAATAATATTGTTTCAATTAACTTTACTTACAAAGTTTATTTCTTTGTCAGCTAAGCAAAAATAATAAACAATAAATCTAGTGTTTTCATAAACTCTCACTTGGTCTATTACAAGTTTTGTATAGGAAAAATTGCAGTTAAAAACATTACTTGTATGTTGCAACAAGAAATCTCTTTGACTTATTATATGTATTTACTATTGTACAGTAATATGTACTTACAAATCGAGATGAATTGTCATTCTTGACTGTTTTGGCATTTCCAAATGCTTCTAAGATGGGATTTGCTTCAAGCAACTGTCTTTCAAGTTCCACCTGAAACAAAAGTACTCAACCATGAGAAAAACTATTAAAACAAGCGAGCTCTGTTCATTTTAAAAACCACTATTGATTCCTAAGGATTTATTTATTAGCAAAGTGCACCAGGGCTTGAAATTTGCGGTATCCCGATATCCACGTGATACTAGATTTTCGTTTTGGATACTAGAAGTCTTAACTTCAGTATCCAATGGGATACAATAAAATTTTTGATAGTGCACAGCCACGGAATCTGATGTAATGTCTTACAATGTAACGTAACATCTTACAATGTAATGTAACATCTTACAATGTAGCGTAACATCTTAGAATGTAGTGTAACATCTTATAATGTAAAGTCTTACAATGTAGCGTAACATCTTAGAATGTAATGCAACGTTTTACAATGTAGCGTAACACCTTAGAATGTAGTGTAATGTTTTACAATGTAACATAATGCTTTACAATGTAGCGTAATGCCTTAGAATGTAATGTAACATCTTACAATGTAACGTAACGTAGCTGCAGGCACTGTCACAAATTGTTATAGTTAATTCTAGATATTGCAAGTTGAGATGTTTAGTATTCAAAAGTGGGATACTAGATTTCAAGGAGGGATACCAAATTCAGAAACCTTTCACTTGGATACTGCCGAAAATTTGAAATTTCAAGCCGTGTGCACAGTTGCTATTTACTGTATAAACCTAAAATGAAGACAAACAAACCAAATTCAACTCTCAAGGGATTCAAAATGAACATTTTTCTATTGTTGGCAACTCAGAATTAATGAAAATGCAGACAAACATGATGAAAGTGACAACACTGACATCATCTGTGCAGAGCTCTATTCCAGGCCTGGAATTTTATTTTTCAAATTCAGACTTTCCAGGATTTTTAAGGACTGCGGGAACCCTGATAGTTTATCCAACAAACCAGATGTAACATAAGTTTTCTCAGTCACCTGCGAGCTTGAAATGCCAACTTTTGGGCTCATAGGTGGAGCAGTAGTTGTTGTGTGAGACTTGCTGTGACCCGCAACGGATGCCAAATACTGGATGACCTTCTTAGTATTTTCTGTTTTGCCAGCACCACTTTCTCCTCTGTAAAGTGAAACAAAACATAAATAAAAGAGTATTAGTCGCACCAGTGCACAGTATGGTCCCTTACGAAAAAATCCTATAGGATTTAATATTAGAGTTTGACCCAATTTCCTACAGGAATTCCTATAGAATCCTATAAATATTATTTACCCTCTTCAAAACTAACACAATAATAATTAACTACAATCACCCTGGCAGGTAATAAAGAAATAGTTTCAACTATGCTGGGGTTCCCTTGTGCAAATAATATATGCTAATTAGTACTTTAACAGTATAGCCTACAGTACCATTCTGATATATTAGCTTCACTATTTGTATCCAAAAAGACAGAAAGAAATAGATAGAGATATACTGTATGGACCAAATGACAATAAACAAACATCACAAATAAAAAACACAACAAACATTCTGTGCCAGTGTACTAGAAATCAATTAAATTGAAAAAAGACTTAATCCCAATGCAAGTTTACAAACATTACAGATTTTCATTTTTTAATCACTTACGTGCAAAGAATTGATTGATTTTCCCGATCTACATAGAAATATAGACAGAATGCAAGATAAGAGGAGAAAATGGACTTTATTGGTTACAATAATGAATGTAGATTTGCTTTATTGCAATGTAATTAATAAAACAGAGGGTGTAGTTCAACATGCTGGATTAATTCATTAAAACATTTTGAAAAGAAGGATTTGTTCTGGCCAGGCAGTATGTAAATGGTATTTTCCTTCGGGGTTAAAAACAAAATGGTCTAACAAGGCAACTGTGAGCCAGATTCTGGGTAAAGTTGAAGGAAAACGGTTCATATTACAAAGGTCAAGTTGGTGTTTCATTTACTCAACACCTTTATGGCATGACAATATACACCAATATAACCATCTATGTATGTTGTTGTATATATTGGAATATACATCAATCGAAGAAAAACTATAAGACTGTCAATGAGCTTGGCAAAAGCTAGGATACATGCAGAATGAATCTCTTTCCTCTTGGGAACATTTTTGCATTTTTAAATTGGGTTCCAGCTGAGAGAAAGGGCATGAATGCCATGAATTAATAAGCAAAGTTTGACACCTCAAGGAATGTTTTAGGTTACAAAACAAAACTAAACAGTTAACCACTAGTTCTAAACTGTATTTACTGGGAAAGAAAGCCAAATGGACTCGCGAGAAGGGATAGTTTTTATGTTAAAACTAAGGCGAAGCCCGGAGGCAAATTTCGAGAGAAATTGGCATACCAGTTGAAACTATGTAAACAAATTAAATCAATACTAGTCTTGAATGGTTTATTAATAAATGGCCAGTGTTTTTACACGTCCGCTACTCGAGTGTCCGTGTCTCTTTAGCTTTCAAAAGTGGTCAAAGCTTTTTATGGGGTTCTTTACAACACACGATTAATTAACACATTGGGCTCTCTAATTAGGAATAATTGAGTAAATTTGTATAACATTTTTAAGTGCATCAGTGTTGAATTGCGGTTTAACCCTCGAAGCACACGGCTGGGTCGGCTCTCATTTCGCATAGTTTTCTCAAATATTTCGATACAACACTGTTTCAAGACCCGTTTTATTCACACGCGGATGCGATAAATGTCGCCAACTTCTGGTTTAGATGCATGGTAAGTAATTACGAACGAGCAGAAACGGGAGAAGATGGAACTACGGCACACAATCCATGGACTGTTTTTCTACTTAACATGCGTCTAAATTAGTACTTGGCGATATTTGTCGCGTCAAAAATCGCACGCGAAAAACTGGGCTTTAAATTAGTTTGTGTGGGGGGCTTCGCTTTTCAGTATTATCAGTTCCAAAATATTTACGCCACGCCTCGACATAGCTTTGGTTTTCGTATTTAAATAGGGGAGGAATAAAGTTTAGCAAACTATTAGCCAGGACATCGCGAATGGGGAACTCTTTCGCCAAACAACGTAAAATCCGTAGGGTTGGGGATGATATAGAGTTAATTTGAGCACAGAAATGGATCATTTTGAGAGCTACCGACCTTGTAACATGCTCCTATAAGCTGTGTCGGTGATAGCGTAGACGTGTGGGGGGACTTCGTGTCGCTTCTTGCCTTTATACATGTCCACGACATTATCGGTATAAATAGGCAGACGTTTGTACGGGTTGACGACCACACAAAACAGGCCAGAATAAGTCTGGAAAAATAAAAGGAAAAAGGCATAAATGGAGAATTAAAGTTCAGTTGCATCGAAAGCGGTTGGATGAAGCTTCGGCACTTCCGGTAATAGACAAATGCAACACAATCATCAGTCACTCATCGACATTCAACTCCTTTCATCCCCAAACTTTCGACATTCGCTCTCGAATATTAAAGCAACGCACTCTACTGAAACTGGCAACTTACGTAGATCAATTCCGAGTAGTAGCGATCTTTGAGATTGTGTAGGACGCTTGCTTCGTTCAGGCAAGTCAGGTCAGCCATATCCTCGACCTTCTCAAACTTGGGTGGGTTCATTTTCTGTATATCGTCTTTATTCACAGTTCGTCTCTTGCCGCTCGAGATCTCAACGATGGTGTCGTCCTTATTCTCTTGTTTAATACTCGCTGGGACAAATCCATGTTCATCGTCGGGCACCCAGACTAACTTCTTAGCACTCCATTCGGCTTGGGTTGTCGGATCTGCAATCTTCCGACGATCCACGGCCAAATACTTCATCTCGTCCTCCATTTCTACGTCTTTTAGTGATCTCAATCCGCGCTAGTTTCTCCCAATTCTCGCCACTTAATGTTTATTCCTTCAAAACTTTAGCCTAACTGGTGGAAAATGCCTGAAATACCCAAACGACTGATAACTTCCCCCGAAATTGATGACTCTCGATCAACACAGAGGCAAAGGCCCATTTGAGTCACCAAACAACTCAAGGGTGCTTCTAGTAATCTGATTGGCTCACCGCAACCTTGTCACGTGGGAAAGCCTTGTTACATGACGTCATGCGTGCTGGATAGTTGTGTATATTACGTACAGACGGGGTGTGGCAGACGGTATCCGCAAAATATGTCACACCACACCACCATCTCTTCTGAAATTCGTGAACTTCCTGTACTATTTAGGCTATTAAGCACAGCGGTAGTAGAGCCATAAAAGGAATTGTTTTCAAAACAAAAACTTTTAATCGTCAATTGAAATCCGGACTCAAACATTGAGAAACAAACAATGATCGATTTGAATACTTTCGAATAAATACAAGTGGTTACAGAAGTTTAATCATTTGAACATAGTCAATCGAGATATGGTCTGGAAGCTCGGCAAACTTCAAAGCGCCTATAATGAGCTGTGATTTTATGTTGAACCGTACCTTACACCGTGCACATTCTTTGTTTTAGGTTTATTAATATTTAAATAGCACGGTTGAGTGATTGAACTGAAACGTCTCTATTGGACAATTCGTTCATTATACTAAAATACAATGTGTTCAGTGACCGTGCACCGTGCACAAAAATGCATAAAGGCGAACAAAAAGATAGACCAAAGACTTTCGCTGAGTTTCCAGACCATATCTCGATTGACTATGATTTGAATCATAGGCATGGAGTACAGGGGGCTTCAGGGCTTTGGCCCCCTGAGAAATTCTCGTGAGGGGGCTTATGAACTTATTGTATTCCTTCTAGCTAACAAAAAGCACCTCCCATTAAAAATGTTTTTAAACGTTTAAAATTTTGGTCAAGAGTACAGTGCTGTCAGACAGGCCCGGAGCCTGTAGGCCCACAATTTGGACGGCCCACTCTGTTAAAAAATGGCATTTCAGACCTTGCTCAAAAGTGCCTCAAAATGCGGGAAACGCTGTTTCAGAGACCCAAAATTCAAAAAAATTCCGGGGGGCATGCCCCCGGACCCGCCTCGCACAAAACGTCAACAACTTAGGTCCCCAAGAAATGTGTCGTCACTGTAGACCCAAATTTGGTAAATCCGGGCCTGCTGACAGAATGCGGGAAATTTCATTTCAAAGACACAAATTTCAAAAATGTTTCGGGGAAAACATGCTTTTGGTCTGTTTTGGACCTCTCTAGAAATGCCGACCCACACCGAATTTTATCAGCTAGCCCCGCCGAGACAATATCAAACAGACGTGTGTGGGTGGCCTTTTAATTTTAACATAAAGATTTTTAAATTAGAACTTCTAAATATACAACTGAATAATACTTGTAGGAATGCACGGAACTATTTTTGTCGGAAAATATCAGCTATTAATTAATTCAATCCTATAGATTTCCGACTTAAAATAAAAGTGAGTAGGCGTTTTAAGTGATATCGTGGTGGGGGGCAAGTGCGGGCAAGTGCAACGACCTGATATATCTATAGTTCTTTGCGTCCAGCAAAGACTATACCCCGAAGAAACATTATAGGACAGATCAGCGTAGCCAGGATTTTGAAAGGGGGGAGCCGAAATAAAAAGAATTTTAGGGGGGTCCGGGGGCATGCCCCCCCGGGAAATTTTGAAATCGAGAGTCGCTGAAATGCCATTTCCTGGCTTTTGGAGGAAGATTTTACAGACTCTAAAGGTAAAAAAACGTCATATAAAATACTCAAAACACGCAAACGTCACATAGATACTCAAAATGCATACACTCAGTAGATTGAATACACTGTTTCCAGTTTATTTCCTGACACAATTCATATTGCATCAGTTTTGTAGTTACATGTCTGTCGTTTTATGTCAAAAGGGGGGGGGGGGAGCCGCGGCTCCCACGGCTCCCCCCCTGGCTACGTCCCTGCCAGGGATACTAAAATAATCTAGAACTGGTGAGAATTATTAGTAGAAGAAGAATAGATCGTTTTCGTCACGGCCGGTATCATCTTTATCCTATGGAAATTTAACGTTATTCTTATTCAAATATTTCGTATTGCTTTACCACCCACAATGGGGTATTGCCGCCCTATAGATTAGGGTAAATTTCGAGCTCTGGGGTGTGGCGCAGCGTATACAAATTGTCTATTTTGCTCTGCATGAGACAGGGTGCTTACTAGACCTATCCACAACTTGCTCGAAATTTTACAAAAAGTTGCTTAAAAAATTATTAAATTTTGCTTAAAGTGTATTGGCATTAAAAAGTAAGTTTGTCTAATTTGAAAGAACTCATAAAATTGTAATGAAGATCCTTTACAACTTTTTCGTATCGTTCCGTGTTTTCAAGATATTTCAATTTGTTTGATATGTAAATGAGATGATCTCTGACGTCAGGAGTGGGGTAAAATATTTTCATACAGAGCAAAATCACTTACATATCTAACATGAAATGTTCAGCGTCGCAAAGAGTTTTTATGTGCGGCACAGTTTCAAATGATTTCGCTGAACAAACTTAGAGATATAACTGGTTTTGCTACATGTGAAAATATTTTACCCCACACCTGACGTCAGAGACCATTATTTTGCAACAACTCATATAATAGTCAATTTGTTGGAAATATTCAACAAAAAAGGGAAAAACAGCCAAAATCCAGCACTTTTCGTGCATTTGTCGAAACGTTTTAGCTAACTAAATAGGCGTTTTAGAAGTAATTTACAGAATTCGTGTCCAATACAGGCACTTAGCTACCTGATATCTGTATACATGGGGTGTCTGTAAAACCCAGAACCCACCCGCAACCTACCCGGAATCCCTCCGGAACCCCCCCCCCCCCAACCTACCCGGAACCCCCTTGAACCTACCCGGTGGGTTCCAGGTAGGTAACCTACTCAGTGGGTTCTGGGGGTTCCGGGTAGGTTCCAGGGGGTTCCGGGTGGGTTCCACGTGGGTTCTGGGTTTTACAGACACCCGTATACATGTACCCCAATACAGAATGGCCACTCATTCTGTAAATAGTACATACATGTATATGTCTGTAAGATTTTAGTAACAATACCCATGAGCAAGCGAACTTACATTCTATTTGTTAACTATATTGTTGTCAGTAATAACAGTCAAGACACAGATTTCTTTACAAACACCAACAAAAACAAACACCAACAAAAACAAACACCAACAAAAACCAACACCAACAAAAACAAAACATAAAAAAATAAATTACCCAACCATTTCCTGTCAAGAAATTTGGCTTACCCAACCCAGCTCAGTACTCATGCATGCAGGCATCTAGAGGAGCTGCCAGATCTGTGGGCTGTACCTACCAAGCCATTTCTCTTCACCACCCAATCTCATACCCAAAACCTGCAGTGCTTTTCAATTTGTCCAGGCTCTGGGTGTCTAGGTACAAAAATGGTCACTACCTAGTGACAGACTGACAAACAAATCGAGGTAAAACATAACCTTCAGAGGTGTCTTATGCAAGGAATTGGCCATACATGCATGCATGGTTAATAGAAAATATACATGGTTTGGAAACCCGGCAAACTTCAAAGCGGTTAACAATCAAGTTATGATTCATCTTGAAAGGTACACGAAGGTGCCAAATCCTTTGTTTTAGGTTTATTAATATTTAAACAGTACAGTTGAGTGATTCAACCCCAATGTTTCTATTGGATGATTGCTTCATTATACAGAAAACACAATATGTTCAGTAACCGTGAAAGTGCAAAAATTTCCATAAACCTGAACAAAAACATAAAACAATGACTTTTGTGAGCTTCCAAACCATGTATATTTTCTATTAACTATGGTAAAACATAACCTTTAGGGGTGTCTTGGCAGAAGTAATTACGCATGAAGTTGGCCATACATGCACAGCACCATATGCAATACCCAGCCAGAGTACTGGGTTGGACTATTTTGGATATCAAGAAATCAAGGATTGTCGGTGTTACTGAAACAGTACTCTTGGCTAGAGGGTTTTGCATGTGGTGTATACTCATTTCCATTGTACTTCGCACTTTTCAATATTTATTGAAAAGTCTGAGGTACAGTAGTCGGACACTAATGCAGGAGTCAAGTTAACCCCCGACCCCCTCCCCCCCCCCCCCCATGCTGGGGACAGTCAAGGGGATTTGATACAAAACTACACCCAAGGGGGTAGGGCATTGGAGATTACCCTATTTTAGCAGTCCCCAGGGTACATAGGTTAGGCAGGGATTTGTATGATGACTGCTGTTACTGAGTTCAGTGGTAATTTGTCCAATCTCTGAGTGTCAATGGCTGAATTGATTCACACATGATTTGCAGGCGAGTTTTATCCAATTTAAATATCTGATTTTAATATGGCCCATCTGCTTTTTAAAAGCTGATTAATACGCAGAATGAATATTCATCCACATCCTAGGATTATATTTTAGGTTTATCAATTGCCCTACTCATTTAAATACAGCACATCTGGCCATCTGGCTCATTTATATTATTCTTCTACATGTATTATTATTATTAAAAAGATTGAAAGACTTCAAGACAACTCTTTAATATCAAACACAACTTCCCAATATTAGTTATTGTTATACAGCTAGAGTTTCACTGGATACAACAGTGACCGTCATTGGTTGGTTCGTGGTCACATGACCTTAGCTAAATTTCAATGTCTACGGAGTGGGCAATAATTGAGAACTTATTGCCTGCTCGGTCAATACGTTTTCAATTGTTGCCCACTAGAACTTTGAACTCTTCACGGCATCCTATAAACAAAAGCTTGTTTGGTATGAAAAAAAGATATTTATAGGTCTTCAGAGCATGTGGGAAGATTAACTGAAGAAATGTATTGCTGTTCTTTTGTTCTGAGACTCATATTTGTTTGGTTGAAGTGAAATTACGGAGCCAGGTGAAATGTTTTGGTAAGTCTTAGCATTTGTCTTTTGTGTACTTTCCCTTGATAAAAGTCGAAATTATTCAGCGAAACTCAAGCTACATAACAAAACACTTAATGTCTGATCCCTCAGGAAACAGTTAGTTTTGTTTTCCCTCAAGTCTCAATGTTTCCCTCGACTTCGTCTCGGGAAATATCAAGACTCTCGGGAAAACAAAACTAACTGTTTCCCTCGGGAGCAGACATTAAGTGTATACTGTTAGCCACCAAATTGGTATGGGTAGCCCACAGGGGTGGGGGATTTGTATGCTTTTGCAGTTTGACAATGTCCCCTGAGTCGGAAAATATTAAAGCGAATATTTCTTGGGGGGGGGGGTTGTCCCAGGGGGGAGGGGGGGTTGGTTTAACTTGGCTCCTGCATAATTTTCAGGACTGTATTCCAAAAATATTGAGAACCCACAATTTCTAAACCTGGTCAGTGGTTTTAGTCTCCTTACAAATTCTCCTAATCATATATTTTACAATAAATGACAAAATACGCTATTAAATATGTGATCAGAAAAAAATGTTGTAAAACGTGAGGGAGATTTCATGCCATTTTCAAAATTACACTGTATATTTAATATGAAAGTACAAAATATTCAGATTCCCAATGCAAGAAATTGGCAGTATATATATATTAAACACCCCCGAATCGATATACCTTTGTGGATTATTTCATTTTTATTAATATTTTATTCTTTGATTTCGGCGTTGCCATTAAGCGTTGTTGATTTCCTTTGGGCTTCGACAAAATCGTCGAACAGACTTGGCCAAGCTTCGGATTCGTCATAATTACTAAGATCGCCTCTGATCACTTCGGTCATATGAAGAAACATATTCCATGTGTCCCTTGGAATGGCACGAACTGCTTTCTCTTCGAGAAATGCGTACCATTTGTCCATATACTCGGGAGTTTTGTCCCCGAATACGAGTCTCCACAGAGGTACGGCCATGTTAGTCGGTAGCACTCTCTGTCCTTCGTCCACGTCCAGTCCAAAACCGAACGTAAATCTGTAGAGTTCACGAAAATCTTCACTGTTCTTTCTCACGTCCTTTTCGAGTTCCTCCAATTTTTGCCTAATACTCCGCACCGAATCGACCTTCAACTGTTTACAACCTTCCACGAATTCACTTCTAGTAAAACGACACATTTTCGACGCGTTGAATTTCCACGCCAAAACAAGAACCACAAATTCCGTGGGGTTTACGCTAAGATCCTGACAGAACTTTTCCATGCCATCGTCCAAAATCGCTTCTTCCTCGTCGTCCTTGTACTTCTGAAACATGGCCTCGATCTTGCTCTCGTCGTACTCCGGTTTGACATTCAGCGACCGTCTTATATCGAAACTAGCGATCCCGGTCGATTTTTCCGTTTGGGTTTTCTGGATGCTTGACTTTTGCGGAGGCTGGTAGACGTTCCTTTCCGAAGGAACAGACGAGTTGGATTTACTAGTATTGTTGGTCGCCAAAGTCGTGTTGCTGTCTTCACCAGTACAAAGACACAGACACTTGTTACCCATTATTCGCTCAAACTAAATAGCGAACAGAACGAGTAAATGTCTTCACGTTAGACCAGCAATCATTTTCTCAAAGGTGACAAGAGTTGCGTATGAAAGACATCTGTTTACAAGTCGAAGACAAGACAAAGACAGGATATCGCTCTTCCGGACTGTTGCTCGCCAAACAATGAGCGCATGACGTCACTGGAAATTGTGCAGCAAGGATATGCGGAAAAACGCATGGATAACTCTTTGTAGTTTGAACAGAAGGCTCTTTAATATCACACCGCAATTAATGTGGTGTTTATCTTTGTTTCAATGAAGTTGTGAGCAGAGTGGAAAAAGTATTCAACCTTCCTCCGGATGGGTTTTTAAGTTTAGATAACCTTCCTCAAAATATATAGCGAAAATTTTGTGTTTTGTAACGTTCATAAATACTGCGTGACTTTTACAGTACCTTGGGTTTCTAGGTTTTCCTATATAGGTAAGCTTGTTGTTAATGTGTTGTTTCACTAAAGTAAATTTAACCTTGTACCCGCATACGCGCAGCTTTTTTCCAACTCTAGCTGTGAGGCTATAAGAGAATTGTATGCTATTTATAAGTAATATTGGGCATTTCACTCGATTACATAGCATGTTCTAGGGATTTTGGGTGAGGGAAAATTCGAGTGCAGAATATATATTCTACACTGGAATTTTCCTTCACCCAAAATCCCTAGAACATGTATGCTATTTATACGCAAACGTAGAGCAGGGCGCCTTCTCGCCTGCTTTCAACCTTATAATAGGCCAAGGTCAAATAGGCAAAGGCCGTCATAAAATGAAAGTTATCAGACGACCACCAAGTCATTAGCAGGTTAAATTGACATTTCTATCAACATCACAGTTGAAAGATCAACAAAAATCGCGTTTACCATAACAAAAATCTATTGTATAATAATAACTAAATGTTTCCGTTAAAGATCACAGCAGTTCACACCAAGGTATATATATACGCTACTTTACTCTGTTCGACTCTACCCTACGCTACTTTATACTCTGCATCTCTGCGAAAACACTTTAGTTGTTGTTGCACCGAGGGCCAAATCACTTCCGAAAAAGCGTAAGAGATTTTTGGGATTTTTTGTCCACTCCACTCCACTCCACTCCACTCTACCTCTACTCTACTCTACTTTATACTCTACTTTATACTCTACTTTATACTCCACTCCACTCCACCTCTACTCCACTCCACTCCACCTCTACTCTACTCTACTCTACCCTACTCTACTCCACTCTACTCCACTCTACCCTACCCTACCCTACCCTACCCTACCCTACCCTACCCTACCCTACCCTACCCTACCCTACCCTACTCTCTATACTCTACTTTATACTCTATTTTATACTCCACTCCACTCCACCTCTACTCCACTCCACTCCACTCCACCTCTACTCTACTCTACTCTACCCTACCCTACTCTACTCCACTCCACTCCACTCCACTCCACCCTACCCTACCCTACCCTACCCTACCCTACCCTACCCTACCCTACCCTACCCTACCCTACCCTACCCTACCCTACCCTACCCTACCCTACCCTACCCTACCCTACCCTACCCTACCCTACCCTACTCTCTATACTCTACTTTATACTCTATTTTATACTCCACTCCACTCCACCTCTACTCCACTCCACTCCACCTCTACTCTACTCTACTTTATACTCCACTCCACTCCCTCTACTCCACTCCACCTCTACTCTACTTTATACTCCACTCCACTCCACCTCTACTCCACTCCACCTCTACTCTACTCCCTCCCTCCCTCCCTCCCTCCCTCCCTCCCTCCCTCCCTCCCTCCACTCCACTCTACTCTACTCTATACTCTACTCTACTCTACTCTACTCTACTCTACTCTACTCTACTCTACTCTACTCTACTCTACTCTACTCTACTCTACTCTACTCTACTCTACTCTACTCTACTCTACTCTACTCTACTCTACTCTACTCTACTCTACTCTACTCTACTCTATACTCTACTCTACTCTATACTCTACTCTACTCTACTCTACTCTATACTCTACTCTACTCTACTCTACTCTACTCTACTCTACTCTACTTTATACTCCACTCCACTCCACTCCACTCTATCAAAAATATGCATCAATTTGATGAAAATTGTGGTGATTCACATACGGTTATTGCAGGAGCGCAACGAGGGGGTGGTCGGGGGCGAGGGACGGCCCCCTATCTTTAAACATGATCTGAATAACGTTGTATCAGATGGGGACGGCCTTAGGATTACTCTTGGGACTAAAAATTATTCATATTCTTTGTATTTGTGAGAAATTCTATTGAGTATTGTATTAATTAAGAACATAGTTAATACATAGTCAATCGAGAAATGGTCTGGAAACTCGGCAAACTTCAAAGCGCCTATAATGAGCTGTGATTTTATGTTGAACCGTACCTTACACCGTGCACATCCTTTGTTTTAGGTTTATTAATATTTAAATAGCACGGTTGAGTGATTGAACTGAAACGTTGCCATTGGACAATTCGTTCATTATACTAAAATACAATGTGTTCAGTGACCGTGCACAGTGCACAAAAATGCATAAAGGCGAACAAAAAGATAGACCAAAGACTTTAGCTGAGTTTCCGGACCATATCTCGATTGACTATGGTTAATAGAACACATACATGGTTTGGAAGCTCTATTGTCTTTCAACATGAAGAATGGTCATGTTGAACTGACAATCGAGTTCCTTATATGGAAGTGAATTCTATGGACACGTGACGATGAAGCAACTCGCTAATAGACCTTTCCGCACGAAGTGCGTGGATAATGCGTTGAGAGATTTGATTGGCTTTCCGAACCGTCGGACATCCAAAACTTCGGACGAACATTGGACATTAGCCAATCAGATTTGTCAAAAAGAAAGATCACGTGATCCATTCCCTTCATGCGGGAAGGTCTATTAAACCCGATCGTTGCTATTGGATGACTGCTTCATTACACAGAAAATACAATAATACCGTGAAATTGCACAGATTTCATAAACTTGAACAAAAACATAGAACAATCACTTTGGACGAGTTTCCAAACCATGTATTTGTTCTCAGGTCGTGTGTGGAGAGTTTTTGTCACAATCTCTGTACTTGTATTACGTATAGCGGTGTCAACTTAGCTGGACAGAGTTCACGACATAATCTTCACCGTAAGCTTCAATAGCCTTGTAATACTCCGAGAAGTCAACGTAAGGTTCAACAAAGTTGGCCGCGTCATCAGTCTGGTCACGTGTGTTGTCATGGAGACCAAGAGGTTGGTCGCCCGGACCTGGATAAGATGCCTGACCATCAGGGGGCATGTGAGCCGTGGAGTAGGACAATGTTGTTCTAGTTGCGGTAGGCAACATCGACATTGTTCCAGTTAAAGTTGAAAATGGCGGTTGTGGTTGATGTTGGATTGCCATGGCGGGGGCGTACGACGAGGAGAGCATTCCACCAGCTGGGATGGGAATGTGGACAAAGCCAAGATTGTTTTGACCTATAGATTGATTTAATTAATTAAATCTATTACAGTGGTTCTTTGATGAAAATATTGTTGGCAATGTTTCTGCATAATCTTAAAGATATTATGATGGTAGTTGGTCATTGTGCGAAGTTTCATTTCGAAATTCTCAAAAACAAAGTTGTATTTTACGTGAGAAGTTTATATTTTGTATAGAACAAACAAACAAACAAACGAACGAACGAACGAACGAACGAACGGACGGACGGACGGACGGACGGACGGACGGACGGACGGACGGACGGACGGACGGACGGACGGACGGACGGACGGACGGACGGACGGACGGACGGACGGACGGACGAACGAACGAACGAACGAACGAACGAACGAACGAACGAACGAACGAACGAACGAACGAACGAACAAACAAACAAACAAACAAACAAACAAATGAACGAACAAAGGGACGAACAAACGGACAAACGGAAAAACGAACAATCGAACGAACGAACGAATCTATAGATTGATACCTGTAAATGGATGAAATGTGGTGAGTGGTGACACGGGACTTTGGGCTTGTCCACCAAGCTGAGCGCTGAACAATCTCAAAAGCAGTGTCATGTCGTCTCTTCGTTCGCATTGTTTATTCTGGTTCATGAAGCCATCGTGGTGAAACCGACATATCCTGTCGACCACAGCCTGACAAACTCCGTTGATAGTGGACTGGGCCTGCAACTCGGTGGTCACCAAGCCCACGATTTCTACATTGGCCTCCTGACTGAGTGCTTTGGACACCTCCAATGACTTGTACAAGCCATCGGACATGAGGATTAGAAAATAAAATGATTGGTCTATCAGAATACCACCACAGCTGTCTGGCTCGGCGATCACTGGCTCGTCTTTTGCCGCACTGTAAACAAAAAAATAAAAAGACGCTTCGGTAAAGATTAATGAAAAACCAATGATGCCAACCAGCCAACCCCACATAACATGCTTGAGGCTTCTTTCATGCAGGTCCACGCGTCTGTGCTCGTGTGCTACTGTTTAACAATCGTTATTTTGAAAAATGCGAATGTATGCTGTGCGAAAGGAATTAGATCATTAAAAATTGGGAAAAGGATGGCCGCTTAATACTGTATGTATAATATGACGGTATGACTAGTTGATTATCGCTGTTTAACGTGCTACTGAAGTTAGTTTTTATGCCTTTTTCAGCTCTTTGTGCAGTGATAAAAATTCCTTAAAATAATCCCTGAGTAGAGTTGGTTCTCTCCTGTGCTTCGAGGGTTTTTCACGGGGTTCTCTGTTTTCCTCCCTGCGTAAAATCAACACCAAAGCTTTCCCCAAGTTTGAGAATAATCTTGTAAGGGACCTTGAGTCCTATTGTTGTGTCTCCAATATATTCGTTAGGTACAAATGTTGATAATAAATATTATTATATGGCAGCAGCGCTGAGAGGTCCGAATACAGAAATCTTGTAATTTGATTGGTTCATAAGCGGTCGGATATTTCCCGTATCCGCCCGCTCAGAGCGGAATCTGCCGTTCGGGACCGTAAGTTTTATAAACAAAATGGCAGTCATGTCAGTATATGGAACAAGATGGATTATAATTTCAGAACTACTCAATTTTGAAATATATCGTGCAGGTATGTTGTTAGAAATTTTATAAGCTTTCATTTGATGTATAGTTCGACTTTCCACGTTTTGTGAAAGTTTTTAAAATGTCCAAAACGTTCATAACGTTGTTCGTAATAATATAACATTTACTTCTCACAAGTATTAGAATTTCATGATTTTTTATTCAACTACTTAACGTACGATCTTGAGCAATATGTCAAACAAAAGCAATTGAAAAATACTATTTGGGGTAGAAAGTTCAGGATTCTAGCTCAACGGAAAGTACTTCAAAAGTGGGAAAATGTCTGCCATTTTCGTTTAGTTCGCAAGAAAGATGTCAAGTTTTCACAGAACGTTTACAACATTTATGGCCACATAATAAACTACTTATTGACCTCGCTTGTTCGGCCTGTACTAGTGAAATATCGGACCGATATTTCACTAGTAGACCTCACGCTCGGTCAATAAGTAGTTATTAGTATAAATACACAGGTGATTATAGAAAATCGCGCGCGCTGATTGGTCGAGCTACTTCGGATTAATTCTCGATAATCACCTGCGTTTATTCAAAATGGCCGCGAATCAATTTGTCAATGTCACAGACGAGGAAATTAACAATTTCAAAGAGAATGATGTTCCTAAAAGTACGAGAATGTGTATTTATACTAAAACAATTATTCACCTCAGGCTCAGTGAATATCGGTGAATAATAACCTCGACTTCGTCTCGGTTATTATTCACCGATATTCACTTCGCCTTCGGCGAATAATTATTAATTATTAAATTTTCGTACACTCACGTATTACGTGAGTTGAATTGGGTAATTCGCATCACGTGATACCTGTTATGATATGGCAACGTTCAATCATGCTTTAATAGCTGTGCTTTAATTTCATTAAAGCACGGTCGCCGAGCAAAGTACAGGTGTGCGAATCCGATCCGATTCGGATTGGGCAAACCCTCAGATTA